>ML815919.1:157083-180447 GCA_009831015.1 Picea engelmannii | reverse complement strand
TCACCAATATATAAGCTGGTCTGATTGATGAAATCCAAAGATACACAATGGAGAAAGAGGACTTGGGTCCCTTCCCTCTCCAATGGAAGGCTCTTGAGGCCCTCAACTGATTGCTCTCCTTACAAAGAAAAGATGAAATGTGGTTGAAAGAACTCCAATCTTATTCACTCAAGTGAGGGGTGAATAACTTATGAAATGCAGCTTACAATGTGTGTTGCCAAAGAAGGAGTCTCTAGCAATCTCAGCAGCATAACAGTATGAAGAATTCCTTGAGAAAATGGTGGTTATTCATGGCTTTTTATAGCCAAGCATTGGGTTATTATGTGGCCTCTTTTGGATGTGAAAAGGGGCTCTTTAGGGCACCCTTAGGTCTTTGACCATCCCCCCCCACGCGGATTGAGCTCAGATTTGATGTCCAATCGACTTGGGAGCTGATCCAATAGTGGTTGGGAGGCCGACCAGTTTCATAAATGCGCCGTTTAGCAGGCGCACGGGTTTTTCGCCCAACAGCCGCGCATCGAGCGCGCAGGTGCGCTTTGTGCGTTGTTGTTACGCGCACACGCGCGAGACCATGTTCTGTAAAGCACTTTTGAATTTTTTGATCATTTGTATAGTTTTTAGACCCTTTGCTGTGCTGTGGAATTAACCCTGTGCCATGAATGACTCCAGTTCTGTGTTGACGATGCAGAGTTCTTGTCGCCCTGTGCGGACGAAATTTCAGTGATAATACCTATGAAATAGCCGACAAACACACAAAGGGAAGAGTGGAGTGTACTTCCACCCACAAAGCATCTCTTTAAGATTTTATAAAATATTGCATGTCAACAAAGTAAAGATACTATGTACAAATTAGGGTCCACAATGCTTTCACACTAGTCCTTCATGCGATTATTCAAATTATGAATCTCTTCTTCAATCGAGGAGATATTGGAATCATATCCATATGGATCCTAAGATTCAGGTACATATGGTATTGGGAAGAAGAAATCATCAAGGCAATGACCCACAAAGGATCCAAGCATAAGTGCATGCTTATGATATTTAAGATACTCTCCTTGATAACTTGTTTGGACTTTCAGGGTTATGAGTACCTCTTCCCGTGTTATTCCTATGATTTTTCCATCCTTATATTTTAATGCATGCTCATATTGTACAAGCTCTGGAGGATCAAGTTTGGATAAAGATGCAGCAACAAATTTTAGCTTGAATTTGAACCAGAGTTCATATTGAGCTGCAATCATAAGTTCATGCTGCAAATTAAAAATAAATTAAGGTCCTTTTAATGACCATTCCTCCCTTGGCATAAATATTTCAAACAAAATTTCAATACATCCAGTCCATGGTTTTCTTACTAAGTTTCTAGTATCTAAACAAACAACAATTTCCCTCTTTTTACGAGCCAGTTGTAAAAATAAGGAATAATGCTCCCAACATGATGGTCTAGAGCCAATATCATAGTAACACATATCTTCATCATCATAGTCTATGGAGAATTGTTGAATGCATCCCCATATCATTTTTGAAGCATTTATTAGGCCTGCAAATGCCTTCTGCTCCCATATTTCAAGGATCTAGATTTTCATGGGAGAATCCTTGATTTCTTCAATCAATGTGGCTGACAATTGTTCTTCTACTCTTTCTTTGACCATCATATCTATTACTTCTTGACTTACTGCTGAAAATACTTCTTTTCTTCTTGTGGCTTGATCTCGATCTTCATATGTTTGAGTCATAGGATGTTTTCCTTTATTTGATGGTCCTGCTGAAAACATGGCTAAATTTGCAGTCTTGGCTTCCCTAGTTAACATATCAGCAAGGTAGTTTAAATGACTAGGTTTATGTTGTACAGTGAAATCAAAATTATCTAGACAAAAAATCCATTTTTGAATTCTAGAATGAGACTCTATAAGGATGTTTTCATATTTTAACATCCCTGGTAAAATTTCTAGATCAGATCTAATTAGGAATTTTACAGGTTTGAGATTGAGTTTGAAATGGAGCACTGTATTTTTTACAACAAGAAGCTTTTTGTGACTAGAAGGGTAATTAAGTTATGCTTCCCAAAAAGAACCTGAAGCATATGAGCATATAGTTTCAACTTCGATAAATTTTTCAATTAGTACACCTGCCCACGTACTATTTGATGGATCTCTTTCTATGATAAGTTACCTTCTCGACTAGGTAGGGATAATGGTGGAAGAGTTTGGACCTTATATTTAATCCTCTTGACAGATTTAGTCATTGCATCATTCCAAGATGGAGGATTCTTTTTCAATCTCTATTGTAGAGTCAAAATATCATCCGCCTGCCCTTTGTAGAATGGACGAATATAGTTGAGGCTACCTAGGAACCTCTGCAATTGCATTTTTTCATGAAGAATGTCAAGAAATTATGTAAAGGATTTCAAAATATGATCTTGGAGAATTACCTGGCCTTTTTCTATCCTGAAATCGAGAAATTTGATCTCAGTTTTTCCAATTTACATTTTGGTGTTGGATAAAACCAGACCGTGCTTGAACGCCAGATCATAAAACTATTGCAAGTGTGTGAGGTGTTGTTGGAGATTCTTTGAACATACCAGGATATCATCAATATTAATAATTAACTATGGATACTCCCTGAATATGTTTTCCATTCTTTTTTGGAATTCGCTAGGAGCGTTCTTTAAGCCAAAAGGAATTACTTTCCACTGATAATGAACATGGGGTTCAACAAAAACATTTTTATGTCTATCCTCTGGGACTATACCTATTTGATAAAATCCTAATTTTAAATCAAATTTACAAAATACAATATTCCCTTTTATTCTCTGTAATAATGAGCTTTTATTTGGAAGAGGATACCTGATGTTATGAAGAACTTTGTTTAGCGGTTTGAAGTTGACTACCAACCTCAAATTTCCTCTTTTTTTCTCAGAGTGCTTGTTGACATAAAACCTCTGCAACCCCATGCACTCTTTGATGGCTCTATCAATCCCTTGTGTATTAGATCATTAATTTCTTTTTGGAAATTCTGGATCTCTTTCGAACTCATCAACATTGTTGAGGCCTTTTGTGGAGTAATTTTGACTAAGGGATCATATGGAAGAGACACAAAATATTCCTCCCTGTTCCAGAAGGAATTAGGGGATTCTGAAGCGCAATCTGTGATGAGTTTTCCTGAAATGTCTTTCAACATTTTTTCTCCATGTATCTATGCATAATAGATTGTCCTTTCCATTTTGTGTAAGTCTCTTGATGATGGGGTTTGTTCATAGACCTTTTGTTGTTCTTTTTCTCTACTTCTAGATCTTCCTTCAGTAAACAAAGAGTCTGGATATTTATCCCATTTAAAAATAATTCAAACATATTTTCTTTCTTTTTTATTTTCATGGGATCTATAAGTTCAATGAATTATGCACCTAACACACAATCATCATTAATCTAGTTCACACAGTGGAAAGAAATCCGGAAAGATTGCTTACCAATTTTTAATGGGATTATTTCCACTTGGCCTTGTATGGGTACTTTTGAACCATCTATGGACTTTCCTGTCATGGTAGGTATTTCTCAATAGAATTTTGGAATTACATTCTTTCTTAGTAAATTTAACCGACAACAGAATCAACTAAGCAATCTACCTCGTATGGTTTTGTATCAGGTGGACAAAATGTGATGTTCATGTAGAACTTAGTTCCTCCAAATGATAGTAATGCAAGACTTGGATTTACCTCTTTTGGAGAACTGGGTTTTGAATCATCTTTTTCAAAAGAACTGGAAGATTCTTTAGAATAATCATCAGACCTTTCTATCCTCTTTTCCCCAGTTTTCTTTTCTATATCCCTTTGGTGCAGTGAATGCATATTCATACACTCTAGATAATTCTTCTTCTGATTAATTATTTCTCTTACTTCTTATTTCTTCAATGGAGAGCTTTATTTGCTTAATGTTTTCTAGAGTAATTTTCAACATTTGTTGTTGCTCTTTCAACTGGAGTTTTAGCATCTTTTATCTGTCTTTTCTAAAACTTTGTCTATCTTTTTGTTGATCTGGTAAATCAAAATACAAGTATTTCGGGGCATATTTACTAGATGATGAATTACCAGATAGTACTTTAACTAGATCTTTACTAGGAGTAGCAACATACCTTAGTAGATCAGCCTTTTCTTTTCTTAGATTTTCCTTGATTGTATATTTCTAGGGTGGGGTAATTTCAAGCAACCAATCAATCTCTTGGATTCTCTTTTTAGGATCTAGTTTCTACAGACTTGAGAACATGAAGAAATCAAAAGTCGGTTTCTCACACTCCTAATTTAGTGTCTCTGAATCACTACATTCAGAGGAAGAGGAGAGAGAATCTGAATCATTTCCTGAAAATTTAGACATATCTAGAAAAATGACATTTCCAACAACTTCTTCATTATGAGCACAATAAAATAAATCCCACCACTTTGGATCAAGCTCCTTTGTAAATATTGCAGACAACTTTGGCTTGTTTTTCTTTCTAGGGCATTGATGTTCCCAATGGCCCTTTTGCTTACAGTTGAAGAAAGTTGAGTCCTTGGTAGGATTTTGTCTTTTCTTAAGATACAAAATTTTGTTATAAGATTTGTATTTGTGCTTCTTTTTCTTGGGCCAAGGATGATTAGGATTGAATCTGGACCTGAAAGAATGAAATTTATTTCCTTTGGATTTGCATGAGCAATGTGTATTTTCAAACTGATGTGCTCTATTATGAGCACCACATCCCCATTCTGGAATTAGACCTACATATTTACATACAAAAGAGGTGAACATATTATCAAATCTCTTAAAATCTTTTGTTACCCTTTTTGCCAGACAATGTTCTTGAATTGCAATTTTGATACGACGATCTACCATTGCTAAAGACATCCCTTCCAGAGTAATTTTATTATCTTTGAAATATTGTTCTAAAGCATATGGTAAGGCACAAGGAAAACTTCTGACACAGTACTTAATGTATGTAGGATATGCAAATTTTCCTGATTCAATTATTAATTTCTGCATATGACAGAAATATTTCTCATGGTGGCTTAGATCACATAGTCTCTGGGACATAAATAATGAACCAACATGTTCATCATTTGTTGCAACTTCTATACCATAAAATTGGGTGGTCAAGGTTTGCAATAGTACTTCATATTCTTTAGGGTGCTTTAACATATCATCTTTGGCTTGTTGGGAAAGCCATCTCCGCCAAGTTGCAACGTGGCCAGTAAACCCATTGATTATTTGAGTGGCCATATATCTTGGTGTCAAGGTAGCATATTTTGCCTTTTTGGAAGTGGTCCAGTTTATAAATAATTGGATTTCATATTTATTTTCATCCCTTGATTGACAACTAAAATTGATCACTGAGTGATCATGCATTGAAGAGATTATTTTGTTCATCCCATGAATATTGAAAGAAGACAAATTATTTGTTTGGGATGATGATGGCATGGGGATATCTCCCTATTTAGATTTGACAGTCTTCATTTGGAGATATTTTTCTTTTTTCTTTAATGGGTGAGGCCATGTTCTTATATCAGAAACTTCTTCTACAATACTTTGAAATTTTTTGGTAGATTCTCGAAAATTCCATTCCGGTCTCAGATATTCTTCTTGAAATATTCCAAAGGATTTGTTTCTTTTATGCTTCAAAGCATATTATTTATCTCTGAAGATATCAGGATGTACCATGTTGTGATTTCTAACATGCTTATGAGATTTCTTCTTAACCTCATTTATTTTATGTAATAAGGTGTCTAGGAGGTCAAGGTGGGCTTCTATTTTGGCCATAGAGTTTTTCAACTCCGAGGTGTATTTCAAGACATGTGTAAGGATTTCTATCTTTTCAGAAATGATTCTGATTTATTCCTTGTGTGACTCTTCATCTTTCCTTACTTTGAGAAATTCTCTAAGAAAATCTTCTATATTATTTCCTATCAATTGAGCTTGGAAATTTGGATATTTTAGAAGCTTGCATTCATCGGATACAGAATCAGATAGTGCTGAAGATCTTATTGATAAATATTCTCTTTTGGTTTTAAGATCATCGAAATATTGACTAAATGGAACTGTCGAGAGATTCCGTCCTGGGAGATAAGTTTCTTCTCCACTTGGAAACCTTTTTATGCTTCCTAGACCTTCTCTAGGAAGTGACAACATGAAAAGATAAGCACTAGGGACTTATGTTTTCAAAGATTTGCGACCTTGCAGATTATTAATTTTTTCTTGTCAAGCCAGGCATTCAAGATGTTTCCCTATATGTTTGTGTGAGCTTGTCATACTTGATGAAGAAGATGTAGCATTCTGGTTACAGGTGTTTTTCATCTCAGATGCAGAAGGATTTTGTTCTAGAATTTTTAAGGACAATGACCTGTGGAAAGTAGACAAAGGAACCGGTTTCTTTGTTAAGTCCTCTATATGGGAAATAATTTGGATTTTGAAGTTTTCATACTTATTTTCCCAGAAAGTGGGATATTCTATCCTAGTCCAGTCAAACGTAACAGGATGAATGTGCTTGGATTTTTCCTTCTCCACCACGTTGTGCAAGCACGAAGTTTTTTGGATAGTTTTCTGTAAAGGAGGAAGAGTATCATTTCCAAAATGAATAACCAAGAGAGAATTGAGTTGAATGATTCTTGAATTGAATGACATATAGAAGCCTAAAGGGAGGATATAAGGTTTTAAAAATTCATATATGTATGGATCAGAGAGTGAGACAAAGTATTTAGGAAAAACAGTTGCAAAGGTGGGGCCATCATAAAGAGGTGCAAAAAATCCACCAACTAAAGCATCAAAGAATTTATTATGTTGGATATCAATGACACAGACGAGGGAAGATAGAAGTAGAAATGCAGATTTTATCGGTGGTTTGTGCAAAGATATGAGTGTGTGACTTTCAAGTGAAAAAATGCTAAGTTGTGCCTTTGAAATGAAATGGTCTAATCAAAGAAAATAACTCAATGATTTTTAATGAATCTACTTGGACTTAAAAAACATTAGTTTTTGAAGTAACTTGTATTGATAGTGTGGGATATTTTTGCGTAAAGGAGTGGAAAAATCAAAGTACATGTCCTAAAATACCTCTCATCCTTCTTCTCAAAATGTTGCTAGACGTTTCAATAGATTAAACAATGGGGCATGAACCCACCGGAAGAAGGTTAGTGAAGGTACGAAAGGATCAGTTATCTTGAGGTACTAGGGGCATGTCCCAAAGAAATTGGTGGCATTTCGAAATAGTTGATCAACATATAATTTAGGTGTGGTTGTAACCTACAATGACCACTATAGAAATATTAAGTTTTGGCCTCTAGGTTACCTCCTTCAAGTGTGGGCAGAGGACAACCTCAAAAGGAAATCACAGGTCAGAGCCTCACAAGAGATGGGTGGAATTGCAAGAACAACTAGACCTAAGTCTCTGTCCCTTCATGAGTATCTCCCTATTTTGTAGTGACACAATTGATGTGAAGGATTTTAAAGCACCCTAAAAATTCAACTTCTAAGTTTCAAATGAAAAGTGATGAAGGGGGTTATTTGGATGTCTACCCCATAATCCTAACATGTACTAAAATATTTTTTTGTGACCTCATGATGGAGGATTTGAATGGGTTCTTTGGAGTTGTCTTTTTAAACTTTTGGGATTGTGGCTATGAACAAATCTGTTTTCTTAAGGCTGTGATGAAGGATATCGTCAAAACACCTTAGTTTTTGTGATTCTCCAAGATCTCTTTTGGGAACAAGGGGAAGATCATACTTCCTGGTTCACTAACACACAGAATGGTATAGCCTATGAAATAGCCGAAAAACACACAAAGTGCAGAGTGGAGTGTACTGCCACCCACAAAGCATCTCTTTAAGATTTTATAAAATATTGCATGTCAACAAAGTAAAGATACTATGTACAAATTAGGGTCCACAATGCTTTCGCACTAATCCTCCATGTGATTATTCAAATTATGAATCTCTTCTTCAATCGAGGAGATATCGGAGTCGTATCCATATGGATCCTAAGATTCAGGTACATCTGGTACTGGGAAGAGGAAATCATCAAGGCAACGACCCACAAGGATTCGGGCATAAGTGCATGGTTATGATCTTTAAGATACTCTCCTTGATAGCTAGTTTGGACTTTAAGGGTTAGGAGTACCTCTTCTCGTGTTATGCCTAGTATTTTTCCATTCTTATCTTTTAATGCATGTTCATATTGTACAAGCTCTGGAGGATCAAGTTTGGATAAATATGCAACAACAAATTTTAGCTTTAATTTGAACTAGAGTTCATATTGAGCTGCAATCATAAGTTCATGCTGCAAATTAAAAATAAATTGAGGTCCTTTTAATGACCATTCCTCCCTTGGCATAAATATTTCAAAAAAAAATTCAGTACACCCATTCCATGGTTTTCTTACTAAGTTTCTAGTATCTAAACAAACAACAATTTCCCTCTTTTCACGAGCCAATTGTAACAGTAAGGAATAATGCTCCCAACATGCTGGTCTAGAGCCAATATCACAGTAACACATATCTTCATCATCATAGTCTATGGATAATTGTTGAATGCATCCCCATATCATTTTTGAAGCATTTCTTAGGCCTGCAAATGCCTTCTGCTCCCATTTTTCAAGGATCTGGATTTTCATGGGAGAATCCTTGATTTCTTCAATCAATGTGGCTGAAAATTGTTCTTCTTCTCTTTCTCTGACCATCATCTCTATTACTTCTTGACTTACTACTGACAAGACTTCTTTTCTCCTTGTGTCTTGATCTTGATCTTCATATGTTTGAGTCATAGGATGTTTTCCTTTATTTGATGGTCTTGTTGAAAACATGGTTAAATTTGCAGTCTTGGCTTCCTTGGTTAACATATCAGCAAGGTAGTTTAAATGACCAAGTTTATGTTGTATAGTGAAATCAAAATTATCTAGCCATAAAATCCATTTTTGAATTCTAGAATGAGACTCTGTAAGGATTTTTTCAGATTTTAACATCCCTGGTAAAATTTTCAGATCAGATCTAATTAGGAATTTTACCGATTTGAGATTGAGTCTGAAATGGAGCACTGTCTTTTTTACAACAAGAAGATCTTTGTGACTAGAAGGGTAATTAAGTTATGCTCCCCCAAAAAAACCTGAAGCATATGAGCATATAGTTTCAACTGCGATATTTTTTTCAATTAGTACACCTGCTGATGTACTGTTTGATGCATCTCTTTCTATGATATAGTTACCTTCTCCAGTAGGTAGGGATAATGGTGGAAGAGTTTGGACATATGGGGACCCGAATCAAATCTCACATATAAAGACATAATACGACTAAGATTCAGGGCAAGTGGGGACAACCAGTTGTTATCTCATCCCTTAGTGGTCTTTCGACATATGGGGACCCGAATCAGTCCTGACATATAAAGACATAATACAACTAAGATTCGGGGAAAGTGGGGACAACCACTTGTTATCTCATCCCTTTATGGTCTTTTGACATATGGGAACCCCAATCAGACCAAACATATAAATACATAATACCACTAAGATTCGGGGCAAGTGGGGACAACCACTTGTTATCTCATTCTTTAGTGGTCTTTCAACATATGGGGACCCGAATCAAACCTGGCATATAAAGACGTAATACCACTAAGATTCGGGACAAGTGGCGACAACCACTTGTTATCTCATCCCTTAGTGGTCTTTCGACATATGGGGACCCGAATCAGACCTGACATATAAAGACACAATACGACTAAGATTCGGGGAATGTGGGGACAACCACCTGTTATCTCATTCCTTAGTGGTCTTTCAACATATGGGGACCTGAATCAATCCTAACGGATATAAAGTGGAGTGCTACGTCACCCACGGAACGGTATGGCCTATGAATTAGCCGAAAAACACACAAAGTGCAGAGTGGAGTGTACAACCACCCACATAGAATCTCTTTATGATTTTATAAAATACTTCATGTCATCAAAGTAAAGATACTATGTACAAATTAGGGTCCACAATGCTTTCTCACTAATCCTCCATGCGATTATTCAAATTATGAATCTCTTCTTCAATCAAGGAGATATCGGAATCGTATCCATATGGATCCTAAGATTCATGTACATCTGGTACTGGGAAGAGGAAATCATCAAGGCAACGACCCACAAAGGATCCAGACATAAGTGCATGGTTATGATCTTTAAGATACTCTCCTTGATAGCTAGTTTGGACTTTAAGGGTTATGAGTACCTCTTCTCGTGTTATGCCTAGGATTTTCCCATCCTTATCTTTTAATGGATGTTCATATTATACAAGCTCTGAAGGATCAAGTTTGGATAAAGACGCAACAACAAATTTTATCTTGAATTTGAACCAGAGTTCATATTGAGCTGCAATCATAAGTTCATGCTGCAAATTAAAAATAAATTGAGGTCCTTTTAATGACCATTACTCCCTTGGCATAAATATTTCAATTAGTACACCTGCCCATGTACTATTTGATGCATCTCTTTCTATGATATAGTTCCCTTCTCTAGTAGGTAGGGATAATGGTGGAATAGTTTGGACGTATGGGGACCTGAATCAAAGCTCACATATAAAGACATAATACAACTAATATTCAGGGCAAGTGGGGACAGCCACTTGTTATCTCATCCCTTAGTGATATTTTGACATATGGGGACTCGAATCAGTCCTGAAGGATACAAAGTGGAGTGCTACGTCACCCACAGAATGGTATGACCTATGAAATAGCCGACAAACACACAAAGGGCAGAGTGGAGTGTACTTCCACCCATAGAGAATCTCTTTAAGATTTTATAAAATATTGCATGTCAACAAAGTAAAGATACTATGTACAAATTAGGGTCCACAATGCATTCACACTAGTCCTCCATGCGATTATTCAAATTATGAATCTCTTCTTGAATCGAGGAGATATTGGAATCGTATCCATATGGATCCTAAGATTCAGGTACATCTGGTATTGGGAAGAAGAAATCATCAAGGCAATGACCCACAAAGGATCCAAGCATAAGTGCATGCTTATGATCTTTAAGATACTCTCCTTGATAACTTGTTTGGACTTTAAGGGTTATCAATACCTCTTCCCGTGTTATGCCTATGATTTTTCAATCCTTATATTTTAATGCATGCTCATATTGTACAAGCTCTGGAGGATCAAGTTTGGATAAAGATGCAACAACAAATTTTAGCTTGAATTTGAACCAGAGTTCATATTGAGCTGCAATCATAAGTTCATGCTGCAAATTAAAAATAAATTAAGGTCCTTTTAATGACCATTCCTCCCTTGGCATAAATATTTCAAACAAAATTTCAATACATCCAGTCCATGGTTTTCTTACTAAGTTTCTAGTATCTAAACAAACAACAATTTCCCTCTTTTTACGAGCCAGTTGTAAAAATAAGGAATAATGCTCCCAACATGATGGTCTAGAGCCAATATCATAGTAACACATATCTTCATCATCATAGTCTATGTAGAATTTTTGAACGCATCCCCATATCATTTTTAAAGCATTTATTAGGCCTGCAAATGCCTTCTTCTCCCATATTTCAAGGATCTAGATTTTCATGGGAGAATCCTTGATTTCTTCAATCAATGTGGCTGACAATTGTTCTTCTACTCTTTCTTTGACCATCATATCTATTACTTCTTGACTTACTGCTGAAAAGACTTCTTTTCTTCTTGTGGCTTGATCTCGATCTTCATATGTTTGAGTCATAGGATGTTTTCCTTTATTTGATGGTCCTGCTAAAGACATGGCTAAATTTGCAGTCTTGGCTTCCCTGGTTAACATATTAGCAAGGCAGTTTAAATGACCAGGTTTATGTTGTACAATGAAATCAAAATTATCTAGCCATAAAATCCATTTTTTAATTCTAGAATGAGACTCTATAAGGATGTTTTCATAATTTAACATTTAAGTTCCCTGGTAAAATTTCTAGATCAGATCTAATTAGGAATTTTACTGGTTTGAGATTGAGCCTGAAATGGAGCACTGTATTTTTTACAACAAGAAGCTTTTTGTGACTAGAAGGGTAATTAAGTTATGCTCCCCAAAAAGAACCTGAAGCATATGAGCATATAGTTTCAACTTCGATAAATTTTTCAATTAGTAAACCTACCCATGTACTATTTGATGGATCTSTTTCTATGATAAGTTACCTTCTCGAATATGTAGGGATAATGGTGGAAGAGTTTGGACCTTATATTTAATCCTCTTGACAGATTTAGTCATTGCATCATTCCAAGATGGAGGATTCTTTTTCAATCTTTATTGCAGAATAAAAATATCATCCGCCTGCCCTTTGTAGAATGGATGAATATAGTTGAGGCTACCTAGGAACCTCTGCAATTGCATTTTTTCATGAAGAATGTCAGGAAATTATGTAAAGGATTTCAAAATATGATCTTGGAGAATTACCTGGCCTTTTTCTATCCTGAAATCGAGAAATTTGATCTCAGTTTTTCGAATTTCAATTTTGGTCTTGGATAAAACCAGACCGTGCTTGAACGCCAGATCATAAAACTAATGCAAGTGTGTGAGGTGTTCTTGGAGATTCTTTGAACATACTAGGATATCATCAATATTAATAATTAACCATGGATACTTCCTGAATATGTCTTCCATTCTTTTTTGGAATTCGCTAGGAGCATTATTTAAGCCAAAAGGAATTACTTTCCATTGATAATGACCATGGGGTTCAACAAAAGCATTTTTATGTCTATCCTCTAGGACTATACCTATTTGATAAAATCCTAATTTTAAATCAAATTTACTAAATACAATATTCCCTTTTATTCTCTGTAATAATGATCTTTTATTTGGAAGAGGATACCCGATGTTATGAAGAAATTTGTTTAGCGGTTTGAAGTTGACTACCAACCTCAAATTTCCTCTTTTTTTCTCAGAGTGCTTGTTGACATAAAACCTCTGCAACCCCATGCACTCTTTGATGGCTCTATCAATCCCTTGTGTATTAGATCATTAATTTCTTTTTGGAAATTCTGGATCTCTTTCGAACTCATCAACATTGTTGAGGCCTTTTGTGGAGTAATTTTGAATAAGGGATCATATGGAAGAGACACAAAATATTCCTCCCTGTTCCAGAAGGCATTAGGGGATTCTGAAGTGCAATCTGTGATGAGTTTTCCTGAAATGTCTTTCAACATTGTTTCTCCATGTATCTATGCATAATAGATTCTCCTTTCCATTTTGTGTAAGTCTCTTGATGATGGGGTTTGTTCATAGACCTTTTGTTGTTCTTTTTCTCTATTTCTAGATCTTCCTTCAGTAAACAAACGAGTCTGGATATTTATCCCATTTAAAAAGAATTCAAACATATTTTTTTTCTTTTTTATTTTCATGGGATCTATAAGTTCAATGAATTATGCACCTAACACACAATCATCATTAATCTATTTCACACAGTGGAAAGAAAGCCGGAAAGTTTGCTTACCAATTTTTAATGGGATTATTTCCACTTGGCCTTGTATGGGTACTTTTGAACCATCTATGGACTTTCCTGTCATGGTAGTTATTTCCCAATAGAATTCTGGAATTACATTCTTTCTTAGTAAATTTAACCGACAACCAGAATCAACTAAGCAATCTACCTCGTATGGTTTTGTATCAGGTGGAAAAAATGTGATATTCATGTAGAACTTAGTTCCTCCAAATGATAGTAATGAAAGACTTGGATTTACCTCTTTTGGAGAACTGGGTTTTAAATCTTCTTTTTCAAAAGAACTGGAAGATTCTTTAGAATAATCATCAGACCTTTCTATCGTCTTTTCCCCAGTTTTTTTTCTTTCTATATCCCTTTGGTGCAGTGAATGCATATTCATACACTCTAGAGAATTCTTCTTCTGATTAATTATTTCTCTCACTTCTTATTTCTTCAATGGAGAGCTTTATTTGCTTAATGTTTTCTAGAGTAATTTTCAATATTTGTTGTTGCTCTTTCAACTAGAGTTTTAGCATCTTTTATCTATCTTTTCTAAAACTTTGTCTGTCTTTTTGTTGATCTGGAAAATCAAAATACAAGTATTTTGGGGCATATTTACTAGATGATGCATTACCAGATAGTACTTTAACTAGATATTTACTAGGAGTAGCAACATACCTTAGTAGATCAACCTTTTCTTTTCTTAGATTTTCCCTGATTGTATATTTCTAGGGTGGGGTAATTTCAAGCAACCAATCAATCTCTTGGATTCTCTTTTTAGGATCTAGTTTCTACAGACTTGAGAACATGAAGAAATCAAAAGTGGGTTTCTCACACTCCTAATTTAGTGTCTCTGAATCACTACATTCAGAGGAAGAGGAGAGAGAATCTGAATCATTTCCTGAAAATTTAGACGTATCTAGAAAAATGACATTTCCATCAACTTCTTCATTATGAGCACAATAAAATAAATCCCACCACTTTGGATCAAGCTCCTTTGTAAAGATTGCAGACAACTTTGGCTTGTTTTTCTTTCTAGGGCATTGATGTTCCCAATGGCCCTTTTGCTTACAGTTGAAGAAAGTTGAGTCCTTGGTAGGATTTTGTCTTTTCTTAAGATACAAAATTTTCTTATAAGATTTGTATTTGTGCTTCTTTTTCTTGGGCCAAGGATGATTAGGATTGAATCTGGACCTGAAAGAATTAAATTTATTTCCTTTGGATTTGCATGAGCAATGTGTATTTTCAAACTGATGTGCTCTATTATGAGCACCACATCCCCATTCTGGAATTGGACCTACATATTTACATACAAAAGAGGTGAACATATTATCAAATCTCTTAAAATATTTTGTTACCCTTTTTGCCAGACAATGTTCTTTAATTGCAATTTTGATACGACGATCTACCATTGCTAAAGACATCCCTTCGAGAGTAATATTATTATCTTTGAAATATTGTTCTAAAGAATATGGTAAGGCATAAGGAAAACTTCTGATAGAGTACTTAATGTATGTAGGATATGCAAATTTTCCTTCAATTATTAATTTCTGCATATGACAGAAATATTTCTCATGGTGGCTTAGATCACATAGTCTCTGGGACATGAATAATGAACCAACATGTTCATCATTTGTTGCAACTTCTATACCATAAAATTGGGTGGTCAAGGCTTGCAATACTACTTCATATTCTTTAGGTTCCTTTAACATATCATCTTTGGCTTGTTGGGAAAGCCATCTCCGCCAAGTTGCAACGTGGTCAGTAAACCCATTGATTATTTGAGTGGCCATATATCTTGGTGTGAAGGTAGCATATTCTGACTTTTTGGAAGTGGTCCAGTTTATAAATAATTGGATTGAATATTTTGTTTCATCCCTTGATTGACAACTAAAATTGATCATTGAGTGATCATGCATTGAAGAGATTATTTTGTTCATCCCATGAATATTGAAAGAAGACAGATTATTTGTTTGGGATGATGATGGCATGGGGATATCTCCCTATTCAGATTTGACAGTCTTCATTTGGAGATATTTTTCTTTTTTATTTAATGGGTGAGGCCATGTTCTTATATCATAAACTTCTTCTACAATACTTTGAAAATTTTTGGTAGATTCTCGAAAATTCCATTCTGGTCTCAGATATTCTTCTTGAAACATTCCAAAGGATTTGTTTCTTTTATGCTTCAAAGAATATTATTTATCTCTGAAGATATCAGGATGTACCATGTTGGGATTTCTAACATGCTTATGAGATTTCTTCTTAACCTCATTTATTTTATGTAATAAGGTGTCTAGGAGGTCAAGGTGGGCTTCTATTTTGGCCATAGAGTTTTTCAACTCCGAGGTGTATTTCAAGACATGTGTAAGGATTTCTATCTTTTCAGAAATGATTCTGATTTATTCCTTGTGTGACTCTTCATCTTTCCTTACTTTGAGAAATTCTCTAAGAAAATCGTCTATATTATTTCCTGTCAACTGAGCTTGGAAATTTGGATATTTTAGAAGCTTGCATTCATCGGATATAGAATCAGATAGTGCTGAAGATCTTATCGATAAATATTCTCTTTTGGTTTTAAGATCGTTGAAATATTGACTAAATGGAACTGTCGAGAGATTCCTTCCTAGGAGATAAGTTTCTTCTCCACTTGGAAACCTTTTTATGCTTCCTAGACCTTCTTTAGGACGTGACAACATGAAAAGATAAGCACTAGGGACTTATGTTTTCAAAGATTTGCGACCTTGCAGATTATTAATTTTTTCTTGGAAAGCCAGGCATTCAAGATGTTTCCCTATATGTTTGTGTGAGCTTGTCATACTTGATGAAGAAGATGTAGCATTCTGGTTATAGGTGTTTTTCATCTCAGATGCAGAAGGATTTTGTTCTAGAATTTTTAAGGACAATGACCTGTGGAATGTAGACAAAGGAACTGGTTTCTTTGTTAAGTCTTCTATATGGGAAATAATTTGGATTTTGAAGTTTTCATACTTATTTTCCCAGAAAGTGGGATATTCTATCGCAGTCCAGTCAAACGTAATGGGATGAATGTGCTTGGATTTTTCCTTCTCCACCAATTTGTGCAAGCGCGAAGTTTTTTGGATAGTTTTCTGTAAAGGAGGAAGAGTATCATTTCTAAAATGAATAACCAAGAGAGAATTGAGTTGAATGATTCTTGAATTGAATGACATATCGAAGCCTAAAGGGAGAATATAAGGTTTTAAAAATTCATATATGTACGGATCAGAGAGTGAGACAAAGTATTTAGGAAAAACAGTTGCAAAGGTGGGGCCATCAGAAAGAGGTGCAAAAAATCCACCAACTAAAGCATCAAAGAATTTATTATGTTGGATATCAATGACACAGACGAGGGAAGATAGATGTAGAAATGCAGAGTTTATCGGTGGTTTGTGCAAAGATATGAGTGTGTGACTTTCAAGTGAAAAAATGCTAAGTTGTGCCTTTGAAATGAAATGGTCTAATCAAATAAAATAAATCAATGATTTTTAATGAATCTACTTGGACTTAAAAAGCATCAGTTTTTGAAGTAACTTGTATTGATAGTGTGGGATCTTTTTGCGTAAAGGAGTGGAAAAATCAAAGTACATGTCCTAAAATACCTCTCATCCTTCTTCTCAAAATGTTGCTAGACGTTTCAATAGATTCAACAATGGGGCATGAACCCACTGGAAGAAGGTCAGTGAAGGTAAGAAAGGATCAATTATCCTGAGGTACTAGGGGCATGTCCCAAAGAAATTGGTGGCATTTCCAAATAGTTGTTCAACATATAATTTAGGTGTGGTTGTAACCTACAATGACCACTATAGAAATATTAAGTTTTGGCCTCTAGGTTACCTCCTTCAAGTGTGGGCAGAGGACAACCTCAAAAGGAAATCACGGGTCGGAGCCTCACAAGAGACGGGTGGAATTGCAAGAACAACTAGACCTAAGTCTCTGTCCCTTCATGAGTATCTCCCTATTTTGTAGTGACACACTTCACGTGAAGGATTTTAAAGCACCCTAAAAATTCAACTTCTAAGTTTCAAATGAAAAGTGATGAAGGGGGTTATTTGGATGTCTACCCCATAATCCTAAAATGTACTAAAATATTTTTTTGTGACCTCCTGATGGAGGATTTGAATGGGTTCTTTGGAGTTGTCTTTTTAAAATTTTTGGATTGTGGCTATGAACCAATCTGTTTTCTTAAGGGTGTGATGAAGGATATCGTCGAAACACCTTAGTTTTTGTGATTCTCCAAGATCGATTTTGGGAACAAGGGGAAGATCATACTTCCCGGTTCACTAACACACTTACTCAAGCTCGATGATTCTTGGTTCACTAGCCTTGGAGTACCCTTGATGGGATTTTTATCATTTATTGCATTGAATGGGTTGAGATTTCATGTCTAGTTTATTTGTGTGGCTTTCGAAGGAATAACCATGCAATACCAATTCATGCAGGTTTCAAAGGAACAACCATGTAGGCCCACATAGATCACACAAACACGACATTGTAAAGTTGTGAAAATGTGTTAAAAACCCACTTTATATAGTTTTTGGTACTCTGCTATAGGTAGTATATTATTTCCATGGAATAGAACCCTATTATTTTGTGTTGATGACTCTTCTGGTGAACCTATATAGCTCTCTGAGAAATTTTTAGGTGATAACACATAACATGAGGCATCAAAAATGGAAAAACATTGTTTTCGTTTTTTTTACTGGGAGGAGTTCAAAATTCTGCTCAATATTGAGTCATAGCAATAAAAACACAGGCGCAACATGACCCGTGGAAGATTGGGTTGAAAGGAAAACTTCCAGGAAAAAAAAAGTGGTACTCCAGGGAGAAGGTAGAGGAAACATTTCCTCACTCATTTAGTAAATTGTTTGGGACCAAAATCCTCCCTAAGCGGGGAGGTATGATCAATATTGATTATTATAATATTTTTCCTCTATCTTAATGATTTGAGAGTGGAAAAAATTGGAGGAATCAACTTACAGGTTCATTTTAGTGTCAGGTCCCAATTTTGAAAATTAGAGTCCAGAACCTTCTAGAGACATTTGGAGACATCGAATGACTGTTTTGGGGGTTTTGGTTTCCACATCGTTTGCACACACCCCTTACATTGTTATACTCTCCAAGACCTTTCCAATGGAGCAAACCATGCCTCAATCAGAGATTTCATGCAAAAGTTATGGCTCTCGCAAGTTGACCTACCATGTTGACCACCATGGTATGAGTGGATGCCACATTATCCCCCATTACTCACGTATATGGGGCTAGCCACATATTTAATTTCAAGAATATTCTAGAAGGTCCAAAAATTTATCACAATTGAGGGTTGAGGAAGTCAAAACCCTACGCCTAGATGGCTATTAGGCTATGTTAAATATCACGTCGCTAGGAGGAGAAGGGGTTCGGTTATTTAGCATTGTTTTTGTTCCACATTTGAGAAAATAACCTAAGAATGGAAGTTGGAGAGAATAATAGAGGAGGATAGATTATGTAGCATCAATATAGGCCACATTGTCAAAGAAAAATCCAAAGAGAGTGTCTCTTTCTTTGTACTTGTATTTGAAGAAAAGAGGGTAGAGCAACACTACTTTGTTGTAACCTCTTTATGATCTAGTCATGAATGTCTTGTATGTTTTCTTAAGTTTCTACATCAATGCTCATTCTATTGTCAACTTTTCGAAACTTAACCAAGTCTACAACACCCTTTCTAGACCTACCATACAATACTTGAAATGGGCTTTTCCGAATGTATATATTCACTAAATTGTTGTAAGTGAATTCATCTTGATTTATGGCCAAATCCCATTAACCTAGTTTGTATCCAATTAAACTTCTCAACACGTTTCCTAGAACTCAATTAAATATATTTGTCTTCCCATTTGTCCATGGATAATATGTTAAATTGTACCACAACATGGAACCCATATTTTTCCAAAGGTTCATCCAAACAATTCTAATAAATCAAATGTCTCTGTTTAAAGTGATACTCTTAGGTAGCCCATGCAGCCTTACAATTTCCTAGAAAAGTAACACAACCACATGTGTAGAATCACTAGTCTTCTTGCATGGTGTGAAATATGCCATCTTGAAAATCTATCCACCACCACCAGCATTGAATCATGACCTCTATGTGTCTTAGGCAGTCCTGAAATGAAATACATGCTTATGTCCAAGGGTGATTTTAAGAACCCCCACTAAATTTATATGTATAATAAATGGGTGAATCCCCATGATACATAGGAAAACTTAAAGGCTATTTTATCAATAATATAAAATGTATATATAATTTTTTGGCAAATATTTTAGACAATTATATAATCTTGTAAAATGTTGGCGAATATTTCACTGAATTATAAAATCTTGTAAAATATTGGCGAATGTTTCACTGAATTATAAAATCTTGTAAAATATTGGCGAATCTTTCACTAAATTATAAAATCTTGTAAAGTCTTAGGGGATCCTTCCTTAATAAGAATTTAGTTATGTTTTCTTTTTACATACATATCTATGTGATGCACCACCCACTCACCTCCATGAACCCTAATTTCCAAAATGGCATCCCCATACCCACAACCACAACTGTCCCCATACCCACAACCACAAACTCTGGTTGCTTAACAAAAACCAAATTCAACAACCCAACAAATGCAAAGAAATGCCAATGCCATTCTTGATTGATTAACCCAACGTTTTCAACAAAATTGAAACTGAGCATTGTAAGAAACGTTGACACCTTATGAACCTTCACAATTGAGCCTTAAAAGTTTACTTGGAAATATGCGTCACTTAGATTCAGTCATACTCCAGCAATCCTAAAACCAAATAGAATCTAATTTGATCTACTCCTAACCTAACATACATAAGTTCTAATATATAAATACTAAACTTAGATAACCCACTCTTAATGAAAAGTACCTAGATGGCAACATACTTGGAGCAACAAATAGATGTGATAATCCCTATTCAGGCCATAAAATGTTTCACACATGACTAAAGATGCTATACCAGGCTAACAACTTTTTCTGCACTCAATATTAATTACAAAAAGCATACTTCCTTGAAATTTAGACTACAGTAAGCAGGTGCCTACAAAGCATAGACCTAGAAGAACACCAACTCTTTTACATAAACGCATGGATCACAAACACACATGCACTTGTTCTTACAAACACATTCATGTTTCAAATAGTTAACTTACAAGCAAGTGCAAATTTCAAATCTATTCACATTTTCACCTCTAACAATAAATACTCACTCAGAGGAGGACAAAATCAGGTCAGAGTGGATTGCAAAAACCAAATTCAACAACCTAGTAAATGCAAATAAATTTTGATGCCATTCTGGATTGAGTTAAACCCAACATTGTCAACAGAATTGAAACTTAGCAGTGTTAAAAACTATGGCACCTTCCTTTGTGCCTTCACACTTGAGCCTTGGGAATTCCCCCTGTATCATATTGTCATATTCTAATTCCGTGCTCTGTTTCACTTACTATATGTGTCTCTTAGATTCAATCATACCTGAAACCTTCCTTTTTGCCTTCACCATACATTTTCAACATAATTGAAACTCAACAGTGTTAAAAAAGATGACACCTTCCTCTGTGCCTTCACACTTGAGGCTTGGGACTTCCCCCTGTATCATATTGTCATCGTCTTCTTCCATGCTCTGTTTCACTTAATGTATGTGTCTCTTAGATTCAATCATACTTGGCTAATCATAATGAAAAACAGTAACTCAATCTAATCCACACCTAAACTAAGATATATAAGCCCTAATACATAAATGCTAGCCTTTTATATATCCCACTCTTAGTAGAGGTTTTTCCTAGTTGGCACTTGCATGTAGTCTAGAGTCTAGACTATACCATAGGTATTTGCAATAATAGAAAAAAATTTCTCCAACTCTCTGAAGACCATATTGCTCCCTAACTCAGGATGTTTTTCAAAATTTGATAAAGGGAAATCCAAAAGCCACTTCTATCATACAACAGATGAAGATATCCTTTACAGATACCAGTAAGGTAAACATGATTTGCAAATCATAGTACACGTACAAGTTCAAAGAACACTGGTTATAATGTAAATGACAAATATTTAGAGCTTAACACTGTTTCTAATATAAATGAAAAATATTTAGAGCTTAGCAGTGCAAATTATGAATTATTTTCTTGATTTCTAACTTAAAACCACTAATTCCACAGACTAATCCTTGGTAGTGAGTAGTAGAGAAGTAGTCTCAGTCTGTAACTCAATCCATGAAAATATTGATCTATGCTCTGGAAAAAAGGAATTGTAAAAGGAGTTCAACATGGGCATTCTTAGATACATATATAAAGGACCATGGTTAGCACTGGTCGAAAGCATATCATAAAATTGCATCATGAAAATGAGCTTAATGAGAAGTCTACCAACCCATGCTCAATGTTCCTATTATCACCAAAAGTCACTCCTAGATTGCGGCAGGAGTAATCCTGATACCCAACAGTTTTATATGTCATGATAATTGAATTAAGTCGGTCGAATGGATGCAGACCTGGGAGAATATCGTTTTAACTCATAAAACTAGGCCAGGAATGCATGAATGAGTGAGGTCCTAATCTAACTTCCATTAGTAAGTTGAATTTAAGGTGAGAATATGGAAGAATTTCTGAGAAGATGAATGAGACTTCTATGGGAATCCAGCCTTCTAACAGCTCGTGGAAGAAAAACAAGACACTAAAATATGTCGAACTGACAAAGATACAACAACACAATGATGGCTCGACTGGATCCTCCAATTTCGAGCATCACAATACTGTTGTAACAACTTGACTGGATCCTCCAATTCCAAGATATTCAGTGTGAGAGGGAAAGGTAACACAAGAAATTGACTAAAACTGGTGGAAATGTTGCAGTGATCCAACATACATCATCCTACAACATCACGACCCTTGACTGGATCGTCCAATTCCGAGTGTCTCAATACAGAGTTTACAGAGAGATGACAAGAAGATGACTTTCATTAAACAGGAAGTCTCAGATGCTAATACACAACCAAGAAACCAATTCTTCATCAAAACTTTACAATCGGGAGCCAAGCTCAACCATCGACCCCCCCCTTACAAAAAATGGCAAAAATGTGTCTAAATACTTGGAGCTGGCTCAATCGTTGAAGGCACGATCATATCATGAGTTCAATGCTTCACGTAGGCGAGTTTCCCCGTCAGGCTGTGCATGCAAACATTGGGAAGACTTCCCATGCTATCATCTGTCAGACGCAATCTTTGTCAGGATGGATTGAAAGACTGCCTCTGTGCTTCTCCCTTCCCGACCTTCTATTTATGGAAGGAGACGATGTTCAACCACCGTCAACTACCTCAATAACTTCTTCTCAGGATCAGATAAGGCTCGATCAATTATGCATTTGGACAACGTGGTGACCTTTCCTTGGCTATTGCTACTTCGCTGGATTTCTACGAGGGGGCCCAGCCTATGAACGTGGGTGAGGATCTAATGGGGAGAGAAATGACACCAGAAATGCAAAGGTGAGACGAGGGGTGCTAAGGTGGAAGCACCAAGAGGCGGAGAAATGAGGGTTATGACACCAGATGATAAGTGCCATGGGAATATGGATAGGACACAGGTGGAAGTGGCATGGAGCATGGGGGTACAGTTTTCAGGAGATAAGAGGGGTGAAGGAAAAGGGGACATGACACCTGGGAGAGTGGAGGACAGGTGTTTAGTGGTGAAAGGTAGGAGGGAAGCGGGAAATGTGACAGGGGAAAAGGAAAGACAGAGTGGGGGATACTCGTCACCAGGAGGTGAAGGCAGTAAGAGGAGGAGGAAACAGTAAGGGGTTTTAGAGGGGGCCCACATGAAACTGCCCATTCTGGACCCCCCCCTATTAAAGGCAAAACGATGGGGGGGGGGGGGT
>ML815919.1:127256-157035 GCA_009831015.1 Picea engelmannii | reverse complement strand
CCCCCCCCCCCCCCTGTTAAAGGTAGAATGATGAGGGGGGTCCAGAATTGAATCCCAACTGCTAATATGGGTGTGTAGATCCTGACCACCCAAATCATTCAACTGGTTAGCGAAATGTACATTTTGTGCTCAACTTAGGATAAGTGGGTTTTTCATCCCACTCTTGCCATATTTTCACCAAAGGGGTCGCTTCTTGGGGAAAACACCCCCTACATGTTTATGTGATAACATTAGGCTCCATGGGGGATGGCATGCCCCTTGTGGGCTACCAAGAACTCTTTTTGCAGCTTTAGTGCCTTGCTATTGGGCTATGGAGTCAAGCTCAAAAGACCCTGCTGAAAATACAGGCCGAAAAGTAAAAGAAAACCAAATAAACATACATGCTCAAAGGAGCTTATTTATGTATAGTCCTAAACTAATAAAACATTTTACATGGGACTAGGTGAAAACAAATTTCCACCATAGCCAATCAAGTAACTTCCTGAGCCAAAGCTTCTTCATTCTGTCGATGATCACAAGAAGATGATGCAACCATGAGAATAGGATGGTTACATCCTTCATCTTCCATCCTAAGGCTCAGGTTAGGATGAATCCAAGAAGCTGCAAATTATGAAGGAAATACAACTCCATATATTCCTTCACAGGGTCATAGGACCAGTGGAAAACTCCAGAAAATCGATGACAGTCAACCCCCTCTGCTACACAATTGTTCACACATGGTTGAATATATATGGTAAGCTCAGGTGAGTGAGAGTTTGGTGTAGGCTGACTGATCTCAGGCAGTGGCTTCCCACGGACAGGCTTTGACCAGGAGGTAAGATGCTCCTTCTGTTACTCCTCTGGTTCTTCCTCTTCTTCTCCTTGGCTCTCCCTAGGGTCAGATTCATAATCATCATAAACAAGATCCATGGGAAAAATATTCTCTTCCTCATGTTTCTCAGTGTCTTTTGCAAGCCCAGGATGGTTGATTTCCTCATGATAACTTTCTTTAACAAATAGAGGATAGGGATCTGTAAGGTGTTCTTGGAAATCTTGAATATCCAACTGAGAATCCGATTCGTAGCTGTCATATATAGGTTGGTTTCTCCTCTGGTTAGCAAGCTGGGACGTGGGGCTCTGCTGCTCTTCATCCGAATAATCATCAAAGCTAGGGACAACAAGCATATCAAGAGCAAAAAGAAGGGCTTCTACAACTAGGGAATCTTCAATAATATCATCATCCGTAGGGATGTTAAGAACAACCTCTTCAAGAGCTGGGAAATCCTTTGTGATTTATCCATATTCCAACCTTTCTAGTTTGGTAGAGAGAGATTTAATTAGTTCCATTACTTCACCTAGAGAATCTTCTTCTTCATGGTCCTCATCCTTACGGTCTTCATCACCACAGCCTTCATAAGACACAACCATGTCTTGCTCACTGTCCTCACATTCCTCACAACAATTATGACATATAAACTCAGAGGAATAAAAAATTTGACAACGATTATTGAAAATTGAATGAAATTCCTTTAGGGAGGAGATGTTGGCAGGGGGTAAGGAGAAATACCACTCACGAGCATCTCCTGCTAATGAGAACATGAACATTTTAATTAATACATCCTCATGATGTATTCCCCACTGATGCATGAGTTCATGAAACTCATGGAGATGCTGAGCATGGTTGTCCTCTTTATGCTCTCTAAATATGGGCAAATAATCACTCCATTCATTTGGAGTAGGGAAAAAATTAGGAAAACCAGGAACAACAGAAAAATTAAAAGGAGAAAACCTTCGAGCCAGGATCCTTTCCATTTCAAAACAATGGAGTCACCAGGTGAAAGATGCGTAGCTTTGAATGTGTCTGGTATTTTTTCACCATCAAAGGCCATATCCTAACGTTGTCATTACCCCAGGGAACTTCTAAAGCTGAGAAAGAAGCTACTAAAAACCTTCTCAAGAAAGCTCCTATGGGTCAGATTTTAGGTGTGCTAAAAGTAGCCACAACTTAAATAGTGAAGTGGAAACATTGGAGTTTCCATAGTGGAGTTGCTAGGTGCACAGTTGCAATCTTCAATGTACCGAGTTCTGATGCACCCTTAGAACTAGTAAGCTTTGTCGTTCAATCCCAGGGAAAATATTCAACTTCGTCCCTGACAACGACACTAGAAATGTTAGCACTAGAAGTCACTCCTGGATTGCGGAAGGAGTAAGCCTGATACCCATCAGTTTTATATGTCACGATAACTGAATTAAGGTGGTTGAATGGATGCATACCTGGGAGAATATCATTTTAACTTAGAAAACTAGGCCAGGCATGCATGAACGAGTGAGGTCCTGATCTAACTTCCATCAGTAAGTTGAATTTAAGGTGAGAAGTGGAAGACTCGGTGAGAAGATGAATGAGACTTCTATGGGCATTTGGCCTTCTAGCGGTTTGGGGAAGAAAAACAAGACACTGAAATATTTCGAACTGACAAAGGTACAACAACACAGTGATGGCTCGACTGGATCCTCCAATTCTGAGCATCGCAATACTACTGTAATAGCTTGACTAGATCCTCCAATTCCAAGATATTCAGTGTGAAAGGGAAAGGTAACACATGAAACTGACTAAAACTAGTGGAAATGTTGCAGTGATCCAACATACATCATCCTACAACATCCCGAACCTCAACTAGATCCTCCAATTTTGAGTGTCTCAATATAGAGTTTGCAGAGAGATAACAAGAATATGACTTTCATTAAACAAGAAGTCTCAGATGCTAATACACAACCAGGAAACCAATGTTTCATAAAAAATTTACAATAGGGAGCCAAGCTCAACCATCGACCCCCCCTTTACAAAATATGGCAAAAATGCCTCTAAATACCCAGAGCTGGCTCAATCGTCAAAGGCACGATCATATCATGAGTTCAATGCTTCGCGTAGGCAAGTTTTCCTGTCAGGCTGTGCATGCAGACATTGGGTAGACTGCCCATGCAGTCGTCTGTCAGATGCAATATTTGTTAGGATGGACTGACAGTCTACCTCTGTGCTTGTCCCTTCCCAAACTTCTATTTATGGAAGGAGACAACATTCAACCACCGTCAACTACCTCAATAACTGCTTCTCGGGATCAGATAAGGCTCGATCAATTCTGCATTTGGACAACGTGGTGACCTTTTCTTGGCCACTGCTACTTTGTTGGACTGATACAAGGGGGCCTAGCCTACGAATGTGGGCAAGGATTCGATGGGGAGAGAGATGGTGCTAGAAATGCAAAGGTGAGATGAGGGGCGTTGAGGTAGAAGCACCACGAGGCAGAGAAACGGGGGCTATGAAACCAGACGAGAAGTGCCATGAGAATATGGATAGGACACAGGGAATATTAAAGGCAGAATGATGGGGGGGTGGTGTTCTGGAATTGAATCCCGACCACTGATCTGGGCGCTTAAATCCCGACCTTTCAGAATTGCGTGCTCTCATTCTGGACCCCCCCGCCTGTTAAAGGAAAAACGACGAGGGGGGTCCGAAATTGAATCTTGACCACTGATATAGGCGCGCAGATATTGACCGCCCAAATCAGCCAACTACTTAGTGAAATGCGCATTTTGCGCTCAACTTAGGATAAGTGGGTTTTTCAACCCACTCTTGCCATATTTTCACCAAATGGGTCGCTTCTTGGGGAAAACACCCCCTACATGTTTATGTGATAATAGTTCCTATCAGTCATTTATTCTAGACAATAAAATTTTCTCACATTCGCATTCCTTCACTTTTTCCCTTTTCTACGCATATGCTTGTCTATTATGCTTTTCATTTGCCACATGTAGATGATATGCGATCCCTTTTCACATTTAAACATATAATCATGAAAATATATTTACAAATTCTCATTAAGGCAGTCTGTGAGTATATACAAGGCTTTGTTAATGCAGAATGGGTTGGAGATCTAAACCGTAGAAATCTACAAGTGGTTTTGTTTTTAACATATTTGGTGGAGAAATCAATTGGATGGGTAAGAGGCAAGGTGTAGTTGCATTGTCAACTACAAAATCTACGTACATGGATGCCACTCATGGAAGTAAGGAAGTTCTATGGTTTCAAATATTGTGTTTGAGTATTGGTTTTGTTTAGAAGAAGTAACAATAGGTTGTGACATCTCAAGTGAACATTTTCTTACAAAGAACTTATATTGCCCCAATTTTGTGGATTGTTTGGAAACATATCTCCCCACCCTCAAGAAATTATGTGAGAGTGATATTGTTGGTACCTTTCCAACCCCGACACACAATTGGCATACTGTCACAAGTGGGATTTGAACCTGGGTGGGGAGGATAACAAATCTTCCTCTTAACCACCCAAGCTAGATCCCATTGACTGTCTTATCTTATCTTATGTGTCTACTTCATTTGGTTTAAGGAGTGTTGTTATGTCATTGATGTCGTTAATGCATCCTGCTTGCCATTATGTCTTTAGAATTTTGTCTAGGTATTTTGATCTAACTATTGTTCCAAGTAAGGTCTATAAAATCAAAACAACTAGTTAAG
Organism: Picea engelmannii; assembly: GCA_009831015.1. Taxonomy (NCBI): domain Eukaryota; kingdom Viridiplantae; phylum Streptophyta; class Pinopsida; order Pinales; family Pinaceae; genus Picea; species Picea engelmannii. The sequence goes on along the minus strand of ML815919.1, from coordinate 152,526 downwards.
TAACTCAAAAAAGAATAGAAATTGCTCCATAGACAAGGGTTATTGAAGAAATGAAATCTTTAGGTGTGCCTAAAAGTAATAGAGCTTTGAGATATATATGAGATTTAAGATTCAGAAAAAAAATCCTTACTCAATTGTTGAGGCTAACTGTCTAACAATTAATGAAGGAGGGATTGAAACCATGGCGAAGGATTTTGCATAGGCCTCTTCTTTTGCAAGATCCTTCTTTGGGCTCTGAAAAATAACCCAAAAATCCACATTAAAAATCACATTTTAAGTACCTTCCAGATGATACTTATGCAACTTTGAATGCCCTTAGTCAAACAACATTTTTTGAACTTAGAAAATCAAATCTAATGAATAGAAACAAATAAACAATAAACTAAATATCAAGAAGAATAAGTAAATGCACAACTTTGATTTCCTTATTCTAAATATTGCATGGGGACTGAGAGGTATATAATGCTACAAGATGAAAGAGATGATGAATTCTTGTGGAATACTTTAGCCACTGCCACTCTATTGAAACATGGAAGACAATGTTAAAATCTTACACCAACGGTATAATTAAGGTTCAGCTATCCAAGCCTTCTTTTAGGCCCTTTAAAACAATCACTTTTCTGGCTAACTTGACATTTATAATCAATATTATATGATGGCCAAACCTACCAAACCATGGATCGCATGAAAGAAAAAGATCAAATGTTATAGAACATCCTGGAATTAATTAGTTGGCCTTTCAAAAGGCCAATTAGCCATCAATCAACAAATAAAGTACATTTTGGAAGCCTTTTTAATGAAGCAATTTATATTGGGGAACTTGTAAAACTGGAACATAAGAGAAATTTCTATGACCATCATGTAGTGTTGATCTTGGCAGTTGAATCAAGTGGTCACGAGTCTTAAAAATATGAAGTATGAAAAAGTTACGAATGATTGATTTTAGGTAAGTAGTTAAGCAATTTTGAATATCACGATTTTCATATATCAGAAATATTAGACCTCAAACAGATCATGTACAAAGACAACATTTAGGAGAAAACAAGGACATTAGTGAAAAACATCAACATGTATATTCATTTGAAGACATGAAGCTGGAGTGTCTAATGAATTTATAGATAAATGGTAAATGGTTGAGTAATTTATCTGGAAACAAGCTAGCTAGCTCTTGTAGAAAATCTAAAACACATACTTTATTTGTTTTATAGTGCCACTACCAACAAGAAATGCATCAATATATCTATACAGAAGATACCATATTATGCATCCTTTATTTTTTTATTAGTTCCCAGAAAGGAATAAAAAAGGGAAAATTTAAAGAAAATGATCTGATATTGCACTCAATTCTAAACAAGTGTACATCATGGGTTACATGAGGGGGCACAAGAGCTAGTGGTGAAGCACCTTCTCCCTGAATAATCAATAACAATAATAAAGAGAGGTTACCTCCATCTCTAAATTTTCCACTGCTGCATTCATGCAGGATCCTTCATCTAGACTTCGTGGTACAACAGATATATCTTGTTTTCTATCCTTCTCCAAGATGACATGGTTCCCTTGTTTTACTGTTGCAAAGTAACACCTCCAAAACTCCTTCTCCCCCATTTTCTTGGGTACATGTTTTGTACTCTCATTCTGCAAATTTCCTTCATGATGATGTAAATACAAGCTGTAATGGTTATCTCAGGTAGAAACTAGATTGTAAAATGTGAAAATCAAACAACCACTACCTCATAACAAGAGTCTATATTGATATTTTCTCATCCAAAATGTATGTTGCTATCATATACATCAAGCAAAAAATCAGTTGTATAGGAATGTCATAAAACACTCTATTAATAGATAATGCATTCTATACAAAGTGATCATTCATGGACAAAAGTTGGTACCAATGCAGAAGTACATATTGTGCCAAAGAGGAAGAAAAACACAGAAAATAGAATATTCATGAAACAAAAGCGTATATTAGTACTAGCTATTCCTCCCACAAATTGCCTTTGAATTTGACCATCTCACAGATGAACCCGAATCCATTTCATCAATTTGATTATTAGAGGCAGCAAAAACTATTCAAGAGCTCTTGAAATATTTTGTGAAATTGGAGGTTCCTGGGGAATAAAATACAAGGATAGATTATTTGTACAAAGTAGATAAAAACAATGTTTTAAGACTCAGACTTGGAATTCAATTCGGTCACCTATAAACTTAGTCATCGAATCGATCACCTATCAACTCAGTCATTGACTTGAACTTGGATTGACTCAGACTAATCTGATTTCAATGACTCAGTTTACAAAAATATAAATAAAATAGCTAAATTTTAATGAAAACAAATTATTTTAAAGATTCCAAACCATTAGAGACAAAATATGCACAATTTTCTCATCTATATACCATGTAAGGGTGAATATATCAAATGTCACCAAGTGCAATACATATCAGCAACAAAATACATAATCAATGAGGCTCTAAATGGCCCATTCTTTCAAGCCATAGTTGATCTTTAGTGTCAACATTGGACAACAAGGCCTTTTGATTAACATATTTTACCTTTAATTTGTACAGGACATCATACTCTATCGCAATTGCAACTTGATTTTCACTCAAATACATAGGTGCAACAGCTTGGATTCAATTACACTGTTTCAACAACATGGTTTCAAATACCTGGCTTCAATGCCTTGGTTTCAAGAACTTCATTTTGATGATTTGGTGTTGAGTCTCTAGTTTCAGACTTCAGTGACCATTTTATAAGTAAGTATGCTATGAGTGGACTTTATTAGACATATGAATAGCTTATTTTCCCTTGCACTTCTTTAAATAAAAGCGATCAAAGTTTATAATATATATAGAGAAATTCATCATCATGAGCCTTGGTTTTGTCCTTAGTATTGGTAATCATAAGCTTATATTGGCTTTCCCTCTGTACTAATGTGAAATCCTTGTTACTGATTAATATTAATTATGTTGTACTGGGATAGGATAGCTCCTAACTTTTCAGGATATCTAATGAAGCATTTTCCATTCTTGAACAGTACAATCATCTTCTGCTTTTCAATTTGGCTTACATAGATTAGACTCTTTACCAATCCAGTACATTCCCAATGAAAGTCATTTCACCATTTGCTATTGTTTGAGGAGATTCTCCAAATATTTCCATCTTTAGTTGCATTTTGTTCCCAAATGTGACAATGCCTCTACTCGGCTGAGTAGGTACGAACTTAGCCAAGTAGGTCCAGTTTGGTACCGAACTGACCGATTCATGATTTGACTCAGTCGGTTTGGTACCAAATAGACCCACCGAGTAGAGTGACGAGCCTAGTCAACCTAGTTATCTATCAACTCAATCAAGTTGACTAAGTCCGAGTCAACTCGGACCAAGTCTTAAAACACTGGGAAAAGAAATAAAAGTGTGGAAAAATATCGATATTTATCTTAGATAATCCAAGCTTTGAGAATATTGCTCTTTTAATTCTTCTTTTTGAGGAATAGAGTTGTGTGCTTTAGGAACATAAATATGTTTGTTGTCATACTTTCCAGAGTACTGAATTATGAAGATTTAGTATCTTTCTATCTATTGTTCTGATTTTATTTTAGTATGCAGTGTTCATACTTTTGAAGATTCCATACAGAATCCATATCTTAAGGATAGACAGATTCATAGTTTTGATAGGAGGTTGAGTAATTTCCAGGTTTCTAGTTGTAGAGTTTATTCTATGAGTGCAAATCTGTGTAGCTCGAATAGGATTAAAAAAATGCCTCCATATGCAATGACAAAAGAAAAGGAACTCATGTAAATCTTTTAAGAACATGGCTTTCTGAGATCCTTATGGAAAGGAATGCAATTATGTTTGATTCTTATGCAACGAGTCATGACATTTATCTTCATTTCTCCTCTCTATTGATGTCTCTCCAACCAGGCTCAACTCTTTTGACTTACTCATATTTGTGTTCCTCAGTTGCTTGGCTCTTCTAGGTGATATACCTAGACTAGAAACCATCTCTTACTCCAATCCATTCAATATAAATTTGCCTTTGAAGGTAGTAAATGTGATTTGGGGAGTATGGTCTTCCATAAGCTGTTGCATGTATTAGCAATTCAGATCATTGTTAAAAACCATGTTAAATTCAAATTGCAGATTATGTGGCTCTATCAAATATGATGTCTCCCATTGCATGGCTTCACAGAAGGCAGCAAATCCTCTTATTGTACTGAGCATATCATTTCCATCAGTTTGTAATATAAGACAATTTTTCCCAGAGAGAGAGAGAGAGATGTAACCTTTAAAGGATGGGAAAATATGAACCTTGTGGGAAAAATTGGAATATGAGAAAAAATATCCTCCAATTTTAAAGTTTCTTAAAACAAGTAAAGGGAGATATTACCGACAAAAAAAAGACATTTGAAGTTTGAACTCAGAGATATCATTATCAGTCAAGGTCACAGAGTAAAAATCCATTTTGTAAATTCCTGTCTGAACTCAGAGATATCATTGTTAGTCAAGTTCACAGAGTGAAAGAAATCCATTTTGTACATTCCTATATAGTTTCATAATTAGAAATGAAATAAGAAGCCAACATCAAGGCACAACTTTTGCAATAAGAGAAATCGTCAAAGAAAATCCCTCTCATTCAAATTTATTGTCTTTAAATGAAAACTAAAAGCAATAAAAACTCCATAGGAAAGAATATTAAGAACATTTCATATGCAAGCACCTCATACATCTTGTTGTCAATGTACATACATAATTTTACTGATTTTTCCATAACAATGGACCTATAGACATTAAAAACTCAGCCTATCATCCTATCATGAATATGTGAGGCCATTGTGCATTTCAATAGCTTTCCTTTTGAACAATGACCTCTATCTATTTTTCTATATACTAAGTCATGAACACAGTCTTTTCTGCATTTTGTAGAAGCAACCTGCCAAAAAGAGTGCAAGAAACAATAATAAATCTTTGGATTACTCAAGCCTCATGGAAAAAAGTGGGGGAAAACTAATCTATATAGATTAGTGATGTCCAGCTTCAACATTTATTAAGTACTTGTTAAGTACTAGATCTTGTTGTGGGTGCCCATGTATTGGTAAATTCATCCCTATAATAAACTGAGTAGGGAAGAGTATCAGAACATTGCAGTTGTGTGAGAAACATTAGCTTCCACAACTTTCATTTATCCTATTTTACAACCTAGGGGCTTGAATTTTGACCTTAATTGAATCATAAATAATGGAGCGTCTACAATGAAATTATTGGTAAATACAACTCGCTAGTCATTAGATGAAACCTGGAATGTAATAAAATGATACAAGGGAAAATTTGGGGATAAACTCTTTTGAAGTCTATAATCCGTGGGTGGTTAGTTCTTCATAACAGTTTAGCAGTAATGATAGTCTTCATTGTACTGGCCTTACAAATAGATGATGTGTGGTTTTTCACAAACCTGAAACAATTAATCATATTATGTGGCACTGCAAGGGTGCTGGAGATTTTTGGCTATGGCTTGTGGCTGAGTACAGTCTTCTCTTTGTTGCCCCTCTTTTTTAGAAAGGGGTTCTTTCTAGGGACAAATGGATAAATATCTAGGCATCAAGACCATGTAGAACCTGATCAGATTGACATGAATCTCCTTCTTATGGAAACGATGGTTCCAGACAACCTTCTAATCTAGTCCATTCGGGAGAAGTTTCAATTAATAGATTGGAGTTGGCTATGCACATCTCCGTTATGATTGAGGATTTTAGGGATGATGTAGATACTCTTGATATTAGAGACAAAGTGGACATGCTATCTCTCATTTCTTATGTAGGGAGGGTGAACCTAGTATGTGACTGTCTTTTGCCATCTTGCTGTATCATTCTTGATCTGCATTTTTATCATTTAGTAGTGAAATATCAAATGCATTTTCCCCAAAATAAGGGATAGAAGGCCAGGGATTGTGGCCATACCTAATTGGCTCCCCCTTAAGATTGACCTTTTTGAATGGATAGCAAGCTCTTCAGGTATAACGACATTACAATCTTTAGGTCACTTTTCAACGGCCAGCATGGCCTGTATGCACCCAAACAAGCATAGACTAAGGCAATTGAACAATGCATAACAAAAAATATTAGTTCTAAAATTTTTTGAAGGAGAGAAGCCTATTTCGGGACTATGCTAACAAAGAACAATCTATATAAAAGGAAAGATTACTGTGTCTAATTTGAAAGATAGTGTGACATACAGTGAATGGAACTACCCCACACCTCCACTTGGAAACTAGCTGACTCAGGTTTGTGACTGTAGCCATGTAACCATTCAACAAATGCATGACAAGCAAGAATGCTAATTGACCTAGAGTCTGCAATAAAAGAGCACCAACTTGTTCAAGGTACACATTACTCCGAAACTCCTGATTAGCTTCCCAGTTGATTAGATCACTATATTATAAACACATTTGAATGGCCTGTGTAATTACAATGGTAAACTGCACTTACAAATGCATAGTTACAAACAAAATTTGATGGTAAAGAGCCACGAGATCGATAACCCAAAAAATGACACACACTGTCCAATATCTTAGCTGTGTAAGTCCCAACCTCTTGCAAAACAAAATACTCATTAAGCTCATGATACTTTTGCTGGAATATCATACAATAATCTAGCATTGTCAGATTATATATGGACTTATTTGGTTCAATAAAAACAACTCTAAAATTGGAATCGTGGTAATCTCAAGCTCCTGAAAATAATAGAGGCCTAGATCCCCGGACTACTAGTTTGTATAGGACATATGTTTTTCTAGCTCTTAACTCATCACATTATGCCACTTTTTCAAGTATTGTACAAGGTAAGAGAGAACATCAATCACACTTAAATCCCACTTAAATCATCACAATATGCCACTTTGTCAAGTATTGTACAAGGTAAGAGAGAACATCGAACCTTCCGCTTCCCTAGCTCCTCCTCAACTAGTTTTGCAAGAAGTTTCTCCATTTCTATCTGAGTATCCAACAAAAAGGACAATTTTTAGTCTATCTGCATAATAAAATGACTATGACACCACTCTTAATTTGATATAGAATTCTGAGGAGGCAATTGAAACCTGTTGATGAATTTCTTCTCCTAGACCCATACGAACTTTGAAATCATATCAAGTAATATACTAATATCAAGTACAAATAACAATCTATAACACTTTAATAAACATCAAATCTTGGAGATCAATCCCCCATTACAGAGATACACCTTCCAATTTGCATTGAAGTCTCTTATGAAAAGTTGTATATCTCTTACTTACAAAATATGTAGAAGGGGGTAATGCCATACCAAGTTTTCTTAGCATTGTACATAATATCAAGCATTTATTTTTAATTGAAACTCTCTCCAATAACATTAAATGTATAAAATATGTTGCTTTCCTTCCAAATGATTGAATTTAAACATGATAATGAGCAATCAAAATGTCTCAAAATGTTAAAATACAGGATGGAATATACATAGGTTTGATTATTTGAATCCTTTTAGGGAAATTTACTAAAATGGATTATCTCTATAAGCATTCTGGCTAGTTTTGCTTATTATCATACTACCAAAACTAAAAATCAAATCACAATATCAGGGATCTTTGAAGTAACAAAACGTTTATAAAAAAATGGTACATACATTTGACAACTAGTTCAATCCCTCTATCTCCATTTCCTCGAGAAGCTGCATTTAAAAATGTCATCGTCACCTCTACAAAGCATTTTTCGAATGGTAGAAACTGACAGAAATGGAAAATTAAGAAAAATTCCAGTTACGTGTAAAATACTATTGCTTCCAGTAAAATGATAAGCACTCTATGCTCCTTTCATTATTTTACATAAACCAATATTTGATGTAGTTTCCAACTTCAACAGAGAAAAAAGGTAGAGTATAATGATCTTTATTTTTGGAAGAACATATCTTATATTTCATTACTAACAAATAAAAATGACAAGAAAAATATAACGTCATAGAGCCAAAGAGCAGTCACAAAGATCCTGTGCACTACATAAGCAAGGAGAGCTAGCATATCCACCGTGGCTCTAATATTAAGAATATTACAATGACTTTTATAAACATTTACATATACTGACAATAACTCATTCACTCTGAATCTAACCCACAGAAAATGCTAGCTCATAAAGGACAACTGAAATGCACAATATCAAATTCAAGGAGTGTTACAATTATTTTGGGCATATTTGCACCTTTATGAGGATGTTGTACATAGATAATGAGAAACCTGTTCCTCATAGTCTTTCAGATTACCTTGGGGATTTTGAAGGAAACGTTCAATAGAAAAATACTGCAAGGGAAACCCATGGGCTTCTCATGTGAGGTCAAGATTAACCGTTATTCGTCCTACCAAAGGACCCATATTGAACCCATGGCCAGAGAATCCAAATGAAATTAAAATACGGGACTTGGCTACTATTGACATCTCAATCTTCGTCAATGGAAAGAAATCAATGATGAAATCATCATCGAGAGACATTGAATACATGCAAGCCTCGGCAACAACAGGGCTCTATGACATAACATTTCCTCTTAAACTTTTAGCCAACCAAGGGCTTACTTTCTACATTAATGCATCTAGGGTAGGCAACAAGGCCCTCTTGTCTGGGTCACATGGGTAACCTCCATGCAATGAGACCTTGAGAAATCTAGGGTATTCTAAAGAGGGTGTCGCATAGAAGTAAGGATCGTTGTAACAGGAAAAGGTGGGGAATCCATTTTGAGGAAAAAATCTCTATAAACCCTCTTGGATTTTCCAATATGCATTGTTGGTATGAAGAGGCTGAATGGGTAATTCAATCCCTAAGATTTCATGAGAATTGTTTTGATCCCATGTGCCCAAATCATTTCCATTACCAGAAAATGGGGGCGAAAAACCTCTGAATCATTTCCATTACTAGAAATTGGGGGCGAAAAACCTCTGAATCATTTCCATTACCAGAAAATGGGGGCGAAAAACCTCTAAATCATTTTCATTACCAGAAAATTGAGGCGAATGGGAGGATTTGGTTCGAATTTTAAGGGGAGAAAATGGATTTCCATGCTCTTCCCTCACAAATATATGTGGGCTAAGGGTTTTATATGTATATTTTTGAAAATAAATTTGGGGCGATATATAGGTAAACCCAAAAAACCTCTTTATGTAAAAAATTCTCCCAACCAAAATTCCAAACCTCTTAATTTCGCCCCTAAAATCACCTATGCTTTGTTCTATTTTATTTATCAATATGGACAAATGCTTCACAATCGAAAGTCTTCAAAAAACAATATTTTGCAATTTTACCTATCCATGGATCCTTTGGAATTCCACCATCCAAAGATCTTGAAAGTCCTATGTTTGTTACGTAAATAGAAATATTTACACCATCTTCCCAAAACTGTAAGGGAAACTCAACATGCAATTTCATACTCCTTGCACGCTCCATGATTGTCATGTTCATCCTTTATGACAAACCATTTTCTTGTGGTGTTCCTAGAACTATTTTCTATCTATGAATCCCATCGTATGAATAGTAATAATCAAACTCCTTGATGCAATATTCACCTCCATTGTATTATCTAAGACACTTCAACCCTTTTCCTGTCTCATTCTCAACTAAAGCTTTCCATTTCTTAAAAGTATCAAAAACATCATATTTTTGTCGAATGCAATAAACCCAAGTTTTCTAGTTGCATCATCAATAAAAATAACATAATAATGAGCGCCACCAAGAGATGATACCTGAGCTGGTCCCCATACATATGTATTCACAAGCTCTAACCTTTCACTCTTCTTTTTTTTTCCGACTCTGAGAAATCTAACTCTCTTTTGTTTTCCATAAACACAATGGTCACAAAAATCCAAATCAATTTGTTTAAGATCTGACAACAAATTTATTTTGTGAAGTATCTACATCCCCTTCTCACTCATGTTTCCAAGCCTATGATGCCACAGTGTTGTATACACTCCTCTAAAATCTAAAGAAATAGAATAGTCAGTGTTACCAGTACATAAATACAATGTACCTACCTTCTCTTCTTTTGTTATCACTGGTGATCATTTGGTGACCTTCCACACCTTATCTGTAAATATGGATATACAACCTTCATTTTCCAACTGCCCTGTTGAAATAAAAATTTTCCTTAGATATGGAACGTGTTTTACCTCTTTCAACAACCATTAGTTTCCATTCCTTTGCTTTATTTTTGCCTTTCCCATTCCAACAATTTTGCATGGTTCATCATCACCCAAATGAACCTGTCCAAAATCACCTTGAACATAATCTATAAAAAGTTTCCTATGGGGTGTGGCATGAAATGAAGGCCATGAATCTACTACACAAGACTTATAAATATTATCTACAGAAAGAATAAAATAATCTTGTAACACATCACCTGTTACAATTGATTCCTGATTTTTCTCCTATTGTCCATCTCTTTGTTTCTTTGGATCTCTACAGTCTTTCTTCAGATGTCCTTTCTTCCCACAATTCCTACACTCTATCTTTCCTAGTATGGATTTGGATCTACCCTTCCTATAATTCCTGTGGTTCCCTAAGCCCTTTCCTCTATCCTTTTGTCTTCTCATGTTCTCCACGTTTAACGCATTACATGATGTCTCACCTGTGATTTTCCATCGCATTTCCTTGCTAAGGATAACACCAAAAACATCATCAAATTTTAAAGTGTTTGAACCAGAGACAAAGTTACTTACAACCATGACCAAGTCATTCCATCTTTCTGGTAATGAGAAAAATATTAGAAGAGACTTGAACTCATCATGAAAGTCCACTTTTATATATCTTAGTTGATTAGTAACCGTATTAAATTCATTTAAATGATCAACAACAGACCCACCTTCTGACATCTTCATATTAAATAATCTCTTAATTAGAAATACCTTATTGGATGATGAGGATTTTTCATATAGTTTAGCCAATGCGTCCATCAAATCCTTCGTTGTATTTTCTTTCAAAATATTGAAAGTCACCGATGCTGCCAGGCTCAGTCGTATTGTTCCTAGTGCCTTATGTCAAGAACCTCCCATTCTTCGTCCTTCTTGGATGTCGGCTTCTTTGCTATTCCACCCAATGGTAGGAATATATCCTTTTGATATAAATAATCTTCCATCTGCATATTTCATAACTGGTAGTTTTGGCTGTTAAATTTCTTGACCCTAAACTTTCCATCTTCATCCATTTCTCCCACTGGAACCAAGAACTCTCTTTTCCTACAAGTTACCTTTTGCTATGACACCAGTTGTTAAAAAAACAGGATCGCAGACAATAAAATAAGACAAAAAGAGGAAATAAAAAATAGAAGATACACAATACAATAGAGACATAGATATACGTGGTTCACCCAGTGTGGGCTATGTCCACCAGAGAGATTGCCAGGTCCTTCCTTTTTATTATCCAACAAATGAAGGGATACAACCTACAACACACCCACTGTAACTTCCTCTTATTTCTCTCACAACCTCCTCTCTCAGAATATGATATTCACAATGATACACAACTATAATACAATTCCCTCATAAAAGAGGGTTTCATTCTAGGGAAAAATAACCTAACATAATTGCTATCATCATATCTGTGACCTTATAATGACCGGTCTAGATTTACTATGAAATTACAATATACATTTACAAGGAAATTTTTCCTTTGGGGAACGCTATACCCCGAACCCCTATCAGGGGACTGCTTTCCCCTGGAGCTCCTAGCCATAGGATGAGCCCCCTCAACCCTGTAGGATGGGCAATCCCCATCAGCAACCCCCCCGGGTGGAGGGGTGTATAGTATTCATGGGGTATAAACATGGCAGAAAACAAAGACCTATGAAAGAGGAAGATAATCAGGCTCCATAACCAACACCACCCCTATAGGTGCCTCCTCTTTGCGACACTTCCTCAGTAGCTTGCAGGACATCAATTTTGTCACAAATATGGTAGTTGGGTCATTGATATTCTTAAAGATCATCCCTCTGTTGCCTTTGTCTATGAAAAAATTTCCCTTCACTTCCTTTGCAATAGCCTTCTCCTTTTTTTTTCATCGAGGTATTGCTCCAGCTTTACCCCATCTGTCAGTAATCCTGACAACTTGGAAATGAGATTGACATTGATAGGGATAGGTCTGTCCATCCATAAAAATCCTCCATGTACACATGCCAAAATCTAATTGAAACATGCATTTACATATTTTTCCCTGTCGAAGTGAGGAATTTCCAATAAATTCATTATTCCATAGTTGTAAAGTATGACTATCCATTGTTTAGGCTCCATAATTAGGATTCCTTTGGAGGTTGACCCCTTGTTCTCCATAAAAACCTCCTGCGCAAGCTCTGGGAACTTAGTGACCTCTGTCACATCATGATCGGTGTACCTCAACTTGAGAGTACATCCCAACATATCTTCCAGAATGATGGTTGATTCTGGAATGTGGTCCACTGATGGAAAAATATGTGTCTGTGTGCACGTTGATGCTACTACTTCCCTTTTCCTCGATGTCTCTGTTGTTGTTTCTTCCATGGTTTCTTCTTCCTGCATTTCCTCATCCATTTCGTGGTCATCCTCAACCTCTAGATTTTCCTCTACTGCATGTTTACATGTCTCTTTTTTATCACTTTCATCATCACCATGTTTTCCCTTTACGTGTGCTTCTCCTGGGTTTTTTGTGCTAGGGTTTTCTTTTGACCTAGGGTTTCTTCATTGCGTTGCTTGAATGACTTCCGTCGCTTCTTCTTTTGGGTTTTATTCTTCAATCTGTTTCATACTAATGGATTCATTTTTTGTAGTTGGAATGTCATCCACATCGACCACTCCAATCATTTCTTCTAGTTGTCCATTAGTGCTTCAAGTCCTTTGCGTGAATTAACTGGGTTCTCTGAACTTTGGCAATGACATTTTCTTGTTCTGGAAAAATATATTGTAGATATCAGTTGGGTTCTTCACAAATTCTCACCTACTCACACCCTGTTTTATATGTTGCTCCTTTCTAAAAAATCACAAGTTTTTTATCCTTCTTTTCCCTTTGTATAGAATCTATCATAAATTCTCTGATGCGCCCTTTCTTTTCCATTCACCAGTTTTTTACTTTTCCAGTCATTTACCATCCCATCGTTCCATGTTTACTTTTACTGTGTGAAATCTATTGAATTATGTTGCACCAATTTAATTTATATTGTGCACTGTCTTCCCAACTATATGTCTATCACTTATGGCTCTAACTATTTGTTTTTGGCTTTTTCTCATTTTTCTACTTTTTTCTTCTTTTTCTTCTTTTAATTCCTACTATTTACAATATGTACAACTCTACTTGTTGCACTGCAACTACTGAGAGTTAGTGCATCGGCTGTTCCTATATAGTTTCAGTCGACTACCATTCACCAGTACTTGAACTTCCTTGCATGTTAGGTCTTGCATATGTACAACACCTCCATATGTGACAAACTTTATCTTATATGGCCCTAGCCAATGCATTACAAGCTTCCCTAGGTGATGCAAATACTTACTTTCATAGAGGATAACTAGATATCCTTCCTTGAAGTTCTTCTTCTTGATATGTTTTTCATGCCATGCTTTATCCTTTGTTTTTTATACCTCCAGATAAAAACCAGTTAATTCCTTCTTCTTATAATTTCTTGAGTTGCACCAACCTTTCCTGTACTACACCTCTTTCTATCATATCTGTAATTTTTTCAATGCATAGACTTGGTATCAAATAATCTAAGGGAACTATTACTTCTTATCCATATATCAATTTAAAGGGTTTCTGACATGTTATCTTCTTACATGTAGTTCTATAAGCCCAAATTATTGTTGGTACCTTCGAATCCCAGTCATTCCTATTCAAATTACAAATCTTTGTCAATACATTCTCCAATATCTTGTTAATTTCTTCCACTGTTCCATAAGCTTGAGGATGATATTGATTTCTCTTCTGATGATGTATCTCAAACTATTCAAGAATTTCTTGGATTGTACTGGTGATAAAGTGAGTTCCCTGATCTCTCATCAAAACTCTTGGGCATCCAAATCTTGTCACTACATGTTCAAATAGAAAGCGTGTTGCAGTCTCTATGTTGTAATCCTTCACTGTTGTTGCCTCAACCCATATGGTTAATCATTCTACCACTGTAATAATATATATGGTTCTTAACCTTCTTGCAAAGTAACCTGAGGTCTCAATGACATCTTATCCCTCCTAGATGGCTTTTCAACTCTTTGGAAGACATCACAATTCTGACAATGATCCTGTGAATCCTTGTAAACTGTTGGCCACCATAATCCTCCTAGAAATATCAAATTTCCTACATAATTTCCTCCACCTATGCCTTCATGTGCCTCTGCCAAAATAATGGGTCTTTCATGCTCCATCACACATATTCTTAAAATGTTATCTTCTCCAATCTTGTATAAATGACTTGCAATCAGTTGATAATCCGCATCTCTTACTACCAAGTTCTTCTTCTCCACAATATTAAATTCTCTTGGGGCTACTCCTATACTCAAAAACTCAGTAATGTCAGCAAAATACTCGTTTACAATATGTACTAAAAACAATTGAGCATCAGGAAAGTTATCTTCCAAACAACTTGGTTCTTCTCCATTGGTTATCTGGGACAAATGATCAGGTCCTACATTCAATCTTTTAGGTTTCACCACAACTTAAAAGTCAAACTCCTGAAAAAAAAAAGTAACTATATGCATATCCTTCCCCTCAACACTGTCTTATTGACTAAGTATCTAAGAGAAGAATGATCAGTACACATCTTGAAGTGATATCCTAACAAGTAATGTCTAAATTTCTACAATGCATAGACCATAGCTAGACCTTCTCTTTCTGTAGTATTATAGTTTTGTTATGAATCTGACATCTTTCTACTTTCAAATGCTATAGGGTGATCTATATCACTTTCTCCTGGTTGTGTCAATACTTCTTCGAGGGCTATTGCTGATACATCCACATTCACATGAAATTCCTTCGACCAATCTGGGACACCCAAAATTGGCGCATTCACCATATTTTCCTTCAAAATATCCAAAATCTACTGGCACTCATCATTCCATTGATACTTGATGTCCTTCTTCAACAAATTCTCCATCGATGCAATGATCTATGCATATCCCCTTATAAAATTCTTGTAATATATTGTATGACCAAGTGTACTCTTCAACTGGTGCACTGACTTCAATGGTGGTAAATTAACTATGACAGTAATTTTAGCAGGATCAAGCAACATACCCTATTTACACACCACATTCCTAACAAAATCCCAAAAGGTGAATTGAAAATGCATTTCTTGATATTTAATCAAATAGGACATTGGCTACACTTATCCAACATCATCCTTAGTACATCAACATGCTCATTTAATAAACTAAATATTGTCAAATCATCCAAGTAAACTTCTAAAAACTTATGAATAAAATCCTTAAAGGCCGCCAATGCTACCTTGGAAAAAATGGATGGTGAATTCTTCAAACAAAATGGCATAACCATATAATGGAAGGATCCCCATTCTATTTTGAATGTAGTCTTATGTATATCCTCTGGTGATATCCTGAAAATCTATCTGTAAATGAATAGTCTTCTTGACCTCCTACATTCTCCAAAACTTCATCTATGAAGGGGGTAGGGAAAAGATCATGTAAACAAGCATCATTTAGCTTCCTCAAGTCAAACCATATCGTGATTCTCCCTTTCTTCTTTTCTTGCACCACCATAGGACTAATCCATTCTGATTCTTCCACAGGTTCTATGACACCAACTTCTAGCATCTTGTCAATTTGTTCCTTCAATTTCTCTTTGTATATTGGGTTCAACCTGTAAGGTAATTGTCTTATAGGTATGGAATCTGGATTTAAAGGGATTTTCATCTCTCCAATATCTCCTACTAATCCCTTCATCTCTAAAAATGTTGTTGGAAACAAGTCACTATATTCTCTCAATAACTCTATGATTCTTTCTACTGTCTGATTGTCCCAATAATATCCAATAATTGCAATCTTCAGGTTTTCTGCAGTTCCAATATTTACCTTCTTGATTTTCAATGGGGCTGCATAATCCTCTAACTCTACCTTGGGACCCCCTACTTCTCTTTCTCCTTACACTTCTAGGATATTGATATCGCGTGGGCTATCCTCTTTTGGGTATTCCTCTTATGCGACATGATAGAAAGGTAGAAACTGTCTAACTCTCTGTTTCTTCTGGTTTTGATATGTTGTCACAATATATATTTTCGACTCTTCAAAACTCTTGTCTCTTACTAACTTTAATGTTTTATCTATCGCTGGACTATCGTTCTCAGAGGAAAATGTAACCAAAAAATATGTTGCATTTCTTGCCAATTGGCAGTTTCTCTGCGCTATTCCTGCTTTGTGTACCAATTCCTTGGAATTCCTTCTAAGGTGTGAATAAAGTGATGTGGCCATTATTCTGGTGGTACTAATATCCATTGGACCATACACCTATCTATGTGTTCTCTCGGTTTTCCAATCTCATGATACTTCTCTATATATATTTTATCTTGCTCCACGCCAAATCTAATGCGCAGTGGCCTCTTTCATTGAAACCAATTCTTAATATTTTCCTTATGCACACCCCACTAATGGGAAGATGTTTCTTTTAATGCCATCTCTAGAACTAATAACATTTGATTCTCCAAAATTTCTAATTAAAACTTTGCTAAAAATTCTTTTAGATTACTCTGACCGTAAAACGTGGGAGGTTATCTTACCTTAGATCCAATCCATCTCAGAGAACACACCATTCTAGCACATCTTTTGGTAGATAATTCATATAATCCATGCTTCCAGTTCTCCATTCCTTTGTCAGAATCTGAAGCACAAGAACTAATAGTCCAACTCATCATTCCATTTGTAGTTGGTTTTATGTAATCCTCTTCACGTGCGGTGGTTCTGTAAGGATGGTTTATATATTCTGTAAGGATATTATGTGTCATAGGTTCCACATACCTTCCTCCTTTCGAGGGATCCAAAGGTGAAATACATATATATTCTCTAGATTCAAATATCATCATCCCGGTCTTCAAATTAATAATAATATGATTATCAAAAGCTCAATCTAGTCCCAACAATGTTCGATAGGGTGTAGTATTATCTACTATGTCAATAACTTCAAAGTTTTCTATGGTGCACACACCATCTAGATCTATTGGTATCCCCTTCAATCCTCCAATATCCCCTTCAATATTTTGATTAGTACCACTCTATGCGGATTTTTTAACTTCAACTTAATAGGTGATGATCCCAATTGAGGTTCTCCCATATCTTCCCATGTCTTCTTTGGAAAAACATTTACTTCATACCCTAAGTCTAGTATGATATCCCCCATATTGAAATCTCCAATGTTTACATTAAACCTCAATTATATACTTGTTCTTCTCTTCTTCTAGACCCAATTGACTGTGTTTACCCCTTCTTCTCCAACATTACACTTTTCTAATAGATTCTGTAGTACCTTCAGAGATGACTTATCATTTAATATCTTGACACAAGATACCAAAAAGTTTCTTAAATTACTGACCTTTTTTGCAGGCTGCTTTTTGCTGATCTGATCAAATAACTCTGGAATTTCATACATTGATACATCATCTATTGGCTTCATTCATGAGGTATATGTAATATTCTCCTTCAAAATATCATGTCTAGCTTCTTTGAAGGTCTCCTTTTCATTGCACGCATCAAACTTCTTCTCAAGTTATGCATTTTTTCCTACACACTAACATATATCATGGTTCTTCTTTGTTGCATCATATCATGTCTTAGCTCCACCTCTAGTAACTATGTGTATGTTATTCCCATCCTCCAAGCTCTATTTTTTTATAGAAATCCATTGGACATTCTGATTATTTTGGTTCCTCTTTTCTTGTATCTTTATCATTAGTGTTGGATAGTCTTTCGTATCATGGTTTTCTACACGACAATACATACATGTCGCGGGTGGCAATGGAAAATATCTTGCATAGTGTCCAATTTTATGAAAGTTATGACAAACTACTCGTCCTCAACCTCCAAAAAATCCTCTTCCTCTGTGGCCACCTCCTCTATATCTTCCTCTGTTACCTTGATTATCTTCGCACGTTGTATTATACCAAGGTCCCTAATTATACTGCGACTCTGCATTATTATACTGTGGTGGTGTTGCACATTGTTGTGCATTGTTATACTATGATAGTCCTTGAAACTATTGTGCATGATTATACTATGGTTTTTGCATAGGATGTGTTGTCATTAATTCAGCATGTACTCTGTAAGTGTCTGATGTCCTCTCCTTCATTATCTCCAAGGTTATGCAACCCTTGTATTGATGTTCAATTGACTTACAAAAGTTACAAAATGTAGTCTTCGGTATTGTATGATACTTTTGCATCATGGTAAAATGATAGGGATCATGTCCATTTGACCTACATATCTCACACCAGGGTCCTCCTGAAGATAAAGGATTCGACATACCCACTCCTATGTACAACAAAAATAACGGGCATTCATTCTTATGTACTTTGTGCATTGTTATACTACGATAGTCCTTGAAACTGTTGTACATTATTATACTATGGTTTTTGCATAGGATTTTTTGTCATTAATTCAACATGTACCCTATAAGTGATTGATGTCCTCTCCTTCATTATCTCCAAGGTTATGCAGTCCTTGTCTTGATGTCGAGCTGACTTACAAAATTTACAAAATGTAGTCTTCGGTATTTTCTGATACTTCTCCATCATGGGAAAATGATAGTGATCATGTCCATTTGACCAACATATCTCACACCAGGGTTCTCCTGAAGATAAAGGATTCAACATACATACTCATATGTACAACACAAATAGTGGACATTCATTCTTATGATGACCTTCTATCGTGCCTAATGTACACCAAACATATTCCCTTTTCTCCTTACTTTTATTTCGATTCAATTGAAATGTCAAGTTCTTCAAATCTTGTCTCATCTCTTCCATAGCTAGATCTGTATGTTTGTACTGATTTTCTTCCAATTGTAAAGCTTCCTATAGAGCATCAACCTAGCCCTGAATTTTTTTTTTCCTCAAAGGATACTTCAAGTGTGATAAAAAAGAATTAACAAACAAATGTATATGTTGCATATCAGTAATAGGGTATTTCAAATTACCTTTTAGCCTTTTAAACTTCTGATCAACTTCCTAGACTAATTCTCCTGGATTTTTCTTAATCTCTATCATCTCATTCATGAATAGATCCTCTGAGCTTGGCTTATGAAATTCATTGATTAATTACCTCTTCACCTCTGCAACAATTGTAGGTGCTCTTGCTGGTTATTTACTATGAGCCCCAATTACAAATCTAGTGCATGGTCTTTAAATGTGATTTCCAACTGTGCAACCTCCATATCTTCATCTATAACTTGCTTGTATTCCAAAATATTTTCACATATTAAAAGATGCTTATTTGGGTCCTCCGACCCTTCTCCATGGAACTTAGGTAACATAATAGTGGGATCTTTCCCTACCATTGTGAAGTTTGTTGTGCTACTGCCTCTGTGCGATGTATAAATTTGATTGTTGCTTGCTGAATTAATTCCACTTGAATTAGATCCTCATCCAAAAATTATTCTACCACTAATCACTTGCTAGTTACCCAAGTTTTCTACTTCAGATGTCTTAGTCACACATGGGGTTATGGGTTCCACACTAATACAGATCTTGAATAGAGAGCCCTCTTCTGTGTCGGACCCATGACCTCTGGTTTTCCTCTCATATGTCGCACACGGGATATCCTCAATATTCCCCATGGTGTGGGGATCCTCTACCTCTTCCTCATCACTGTACAAGCCCTCTCGCTCGGCTACTACCCTCTTCTTACTATTCATCTTATACTGGTAGGGTTGTCCAATGCATGTCACTCCTTCTTTTCTCAATACCTCCTTGGTGTGTTCCTCATTCATCATGATAGGGTCCATTGATTCCTTCTTATGGTTACTCTCCATATCCTTCTCCACATCTCAACAAGGAAAGAAAACAAAGACCATGTTTAAATCAAAATAATATTCAACGACAAGATCACTAGAAATTGTGCATACTGATCTAGTTGGACCAACTACAACAAAGGGTTTAAAAGGTGAAAAATAATTTATGTTATTAGTTGATGATTATAAAAGAATGACTTCAGTTTTCTTTCTCAGGAATAAGTCAGAAGCTTTTTAAAACTTCAAGGTCTACAAGGAAATGGTTGAAAATGAAATGGATTCAAAAATCAAATGCTCGATATCTGATAATGGAGGAGAGTTCACTTCAAAGGAATTTATGTACTATTGCAGCATGTATGGAATAAAACGACAATTCTCTGTTGCTAGGACACCTCAACAGAGTGGAGTTGTTGAAAGAAAGAATAGGAAAATACATGAAATGGCTTGAACAATGCTAATGGATTCCAAATTGACAAATATATTTTTGACACACGCAGTGCATACATCAGTTCACATTCAAATCAGATTATATTGCAACATCAACATGTTGTACACAGGTTCTATGGATGAAACAAAATCTGACAGATATACAGGTTGAGTATGATGAGCCCATTCCAATCTCTTGTGATAATAAAAATACCATCAATATCTCAAAGAACCCATTGATGCACTCCAAGATGAAGCACATTCCAATCAAGTATCACTTTCTACGGAAACATGTTGCAAAAAATAACATCAGAATTGAATATGTGGGCACAAAAGAACAAGTGGAAACCATCTTTACAAAACCGCTTCCACGGGAAGCCTTTGAGTATCTTCGCCAGAGAATGAGAGTTATTTCTACTCCAAAATGAATTATTTTTAATTCTTATCTTATATGTCTTAGATGTACATGAGGAAGCACCATAAAGAGGACAATTCATGTTGGAGGATTAGACGAGTCAATTAGGGGGAGTAGCCCCGAATGGAAAGATACATTTTCCATTGTTGAAAAAGGGGGAGAGATTTATCAGATGTAGAGGACAGAGGCATGGTTCCAGGGGGAGCATTGGTCACATAGATACAGGCATGGTTCTAGGGGGAGCATGAGTGATATAATTTCAGTATTGCATGAGAGTGTTTCCATCAATGCCAAAGGGAGAGATTGTTGATTAATTGGGTTGGTTGTCATTGATGTCAACCCTTGAAGAAAGTTCGGTAGCACAAAGGTTTAAGTAATTGACCCAAGTTTGTTTGATGTATAATGGTATGAGTTTTGATATATTTGCAGGTAAGACTATTCTAGATGGATAGTACATGCCATTCCATTTTCGATGGTATGTGGAACGTCACATAACTCCTCACGGTTTGAGAGTTATGGCCTTACGAAGTTGAAGGACTCTCATATGATTGGCTTGAAACCACAAAAGGTCAAAGAAGTCAAAGTGCTTGCAAATAAGAAATTATTTAAATAATAAAGTGAAGTGACAAAGTAAAAAATGATTATTTAAATAATAAAGTGAAGTGACAAAGTCAAAGAGGATTATTTAAACAATAAAGTGAAGTGACAAAGTCAAAGAGGATTATTTAAATAATAAAGTAAAGTGACAAAGTCGAAGAGGTTTATTTAAAGTGAAGTGACAAAATCAAAGATGATTATTTAAATAATAAAGTGAAGTGACAAAGTCAAGGAGGATTATTTAAATAATAAAGTAAATGGAGAACTTTCTAATTATGGAAAGTGGTTATAAGAAGGTTAACCCTAAAATGAAGAAAATGGGTTAAGTGTTCAAGTGGGTATTGGATACATGGACAAGTGGCAAATTGGGAAAAGTTGGACATAGGTGACTATGTGGACAAAGTGGCCTAGAAGATGCTTCTAGGGAAGCTACTTGGAGAGTATAAATAAGAGGCAAGGCTCTCTCATTTGAATCACACTTGAGAATATTGAATATATATAGGTGACTAAGGTAACCAAAGGATATCTAAGCCTAATTTTAGAGGGAAGGTGAAGTAAATATGGCTGAAATTCAAGGGAGGATAAATTCTTTTGATGATGCTTTCTAAGGTATGTTATTTACAGGTCATCTCACCATTTTCACAATAACTTTTTTTTCTAGAATGATTCAGAATGTGAAATTGGGAGGCCATTGACGAAAACATATCCAAGTAGTTGTGGCATTAATTTCATCTTGTGGGTCATTGTACTTTTGGAGTTACACTCCGTGGAAAATAGGGTTTGTGGCTAGTCCTGAAACTAGTCTAAAACAGGTGTTTCGGGTACAAAATTCATAACTTATTTATAATAGATCCAAATTCAGTAAGAACATATGTGTTGGTTATAGTACAGTCTATATTATTTTGTGCAAATTTTTCAGATCCATAAGAAAATATTCCATGCGGGGCACGCTCTACAAGTTTTCTCTCTAGAATAAGCCAAAATTCAGCAAGGTATGCCATTTTTTATATAACTTCTTTTCTGAGAAGTTCCAAGTAGTGACACATGGAGGAATTGCATAAAACACACTAAAGAACATTGTGTACTATTTTAAGATCTTTATTCATTACAGGTACATAGTTATGATTATTTAGAGTTAGGGTTGTTGACTAATCCAAAATTAGTCATGTGAGACTAAAGTAAAGTTTGATGAAAATGATAGTCTCTTGTTGTTAAAGTTAAGGAAGGTTTGCAGGTTGAGGTACAGGTTGGTGCATGGTTGATGCACTTGTTTATGGTACAAGTTGATTATAGGTTTTTGGTACAAGTTGGTACATGGTTGATGCACTCGTTTATGGCACAGGTTGATTATAGTTTGAGGTACAGGTTGATGCATGGTTGATACATGGTTCAGGTTATTGGTACAGGTTGTTTGGTGTAGGTTTATTGGTATAGGTTTACAACAGTATATCTCACAATGATAGTGTGACAGTGGTTCCATCATTCTACTTATACATCAGGGTGGATGGACGGGGCAAGGACATGTGGTTGTAGCTACCTTCCGGTTGTAGCCGGAGAACATAGGGGGTTGTAGCCTCCTTCTGGTTGTAGCCAGAGAATTGGTGAGTTAGAGCTTCCCTCAGGTTGTAGACTGAGAAACTAGGGGGTTGGAGCCTCCTTCTAGTTGCAGCTGAAAAACAAAGGAAGTTGGTGCTTCCAATGAATGTAATTCTTCAAGACATATAAGAAAAATCATTCTGTGGTTTTCTCCCACTTTGGGTTTCCACATAAAAACATTGGTGTACTATGTATGTGTATGATTGTTCATTTTTTCATTGTTTATTTACTCTGGAAATATTGGATCATAATGCTACATTGATATAACACTTGCATTATATGGTTAAAAAGGATTATATTTCTCTATTACTGATTCACCCCCCGTCTTAGTAATCCAAAAAGATATTCCTTAGTGCTTCCCCTAGTTCCCCCATGCGCGTAGGGTGATATAGTCGTCTCATTCCATGGTCATCGTGCCTTTATCATGTAATAATATCTTAATCAACGTATAAAGTGAACTGATGTACCTTCCTCTCGGTCCTTTCAAGAAATCCTTCTCAACAACGGTATATGACTTCGTTGTATCTACGACAAACTTAGTAATAAACCCGACAATAATATTTTCTAACCAAAAATATACTATGCACGTGAATTTATTATTAACCCTTTCCAATCATGAAATATTCTCATTATTCCATTCTATGAGTCTAATCTAATTCATGGGATGATTATTCTTCAACCTCAATGTCCACTCTTGCAATAATTCTAGAAAATAATAGAAAAATGCCTCATGCAAATCAGTAAACACATACCTTTGTAAATATTGGCGCGGTGTATATCTGGTACTTTTTTTTATCTTTCTGCGTGAACTCTAGTTGCTTTGTCCCCAACCATCTTTCAATATATTGATTTGTAGGATTACGTGGCTTAAACATCCCCTTTTTACCACTGCATATTCTTCATCAAACCCCTCCCAGTTTGTTCTTATGAATTCTAGCCAACAATGGAACCATTTTTTGGATGTATGGGTTGACCTGGGTTCTACCTTAGTTCTCCAACAAAACCCTTTTCACCATCATCCCTTATATTAAACCAAAAGGCTACATTGCACACAAAAAATCTACATCACACACAGAGTGCACAACGTAGTTTCACCTGAGATGGCTTATTGATGATTGCATGACCCAAGTGTCTAAAATCACGAAAGCGGCTAGGGATGTTCTACTTCTTCTACTTTTATTTTAGCATGAATTCTACCATAGCATTCATCATATCTACTCTTGTATCCATTCAATAACATTCATTCTACGTGATTATTCTAGTGCACCCTGTCAATAATCCCTAAAAATTGCATTCATCTATCCATTCATTCACAATTGCAGAAAAAACAAAAAGCATTTAGACACATTGAAATGGAAGATTTTACCGTCGTTCACCCCCTCTAGTCTATGTTCACAAATATCTTCTTTATTCATTCTTCATAAAAATAACATTATGCTCATTACATCAAAGGGTGCATTTAGA
This sequence comes from Picea engelmannii, assembly GCA_009831015.1. Taxonomy (NCBI): domain Eukaryota; kingdom Viridiplantae; phylum Streptophyta; class Pinopsida; order Pinales; family Pinaceae; genus Picea; species Picea engelmannii. Next base: position 128,062 of record ML815919.1, on the reverse strand, counting down.
ATCTACATAAGTTTAGTGGTGAGGCAGACCAGTGTCGCACCACGCTCCACAAATTACAACCTGACCCTCAGTTATATCTCAAGAATGACTCCATCTGAGCTCCACATCTCTCAACAAAACACATACTTCGACTCAGATCTCAAAATGGGCTCAAATTACTTTGCTCATACAAAAGTTCAAATGATAAAGATATATTATTTTCCTCATACATCCTCTATTTATACAAAAAGGTGGGTAAAATCCCTTACATCATGCTCCAAAACCCTAATTCTAAGTGGACTCAGCTTGTCCACATTCCAACTATCTTCTGCATGGTTGGTATTCAATCCAACCATTCCTTGCTTTGACTCTGCATTGATCTTCCTTCTTTCTTCGCGCACACAACTTCCTTTTGTCCATCTAGTTTCCTCGTTTGTTGTGCTGAACCTCAAAATTGCATGCTCTAACAATCGTTATGGGACCCAAATTTGATTAAGGAATATGAAAATGACGGACCTTGAAATTATGGGTAAAACTATCATATATGGATATTACATGTCGTGTCATTTCCGGTAATATGTGGAAGGCCACGTGGTCCCTCACGGTTAGGGAGATATGTCCTTGTAAATTTGGAAGCCCTGAAGAGTGGTCAAGAAGCCCCTAGTTGGTTACAAGTCTTAGTAAAAGGGTAAAGTGGTTGCAACAAGAAATCCCTAAAGTTAGGACAGAGGATACTATGGAAAATTATATAAATACCTCAAGGAGTCTCTCATATGTACATTCACACACTCATTCTGTAAGGTAGCTAGAGAGGTAGTGGGGGGGGG
>ML815919.1:112929-127087 GCA_009831015.1 Picea engelmannii | reverse complement strand
GGTGATGGTAGCACTATATAAAGGGGTTCAAGCAATGTAATGAGATATGAAGAGAATTATTGTATTTGGAGCTGAAGCTCATTAGGAGGTTGCCCCCTCGAAGAGGCAAGTGAACAGGAGAGGATCCCTTCCATAATAGGATCTATTGTATGGTGTTTCCCTACCTCAAGGGTTTGGTAATCATAAAGTGTGATTTCTTCTATCTTGCTTGTGGATCTATTGTGTATTCAACATTTGTGGTGATTATATTTGTAGATCTATCTTGGTTCTTAACACATTCATTGATTATTTTTCTTGTGATCTAGTGATATTTTTCTAAGGTTGTGACAACGTATTTCTGAGGTAGCAAAGGAGGGTCGAAGGCAAAAGTATTGGGGTTGCAACAAACCCTAGTTTCTAATTTATCCACGAGTTGCAGGTTAGGAGAGCATGGATGTACACCCCTCCATGCAGGGGGGGTTGCAGGGGGGATTTACTCCCCTACAGGGTTCATGGGGCTCATTCCCTCGGCTGGGGGGTCTGGGGGAAAGTGGGCCCCCAAAGGAAAAATTACCTTGTAAATGTATATTGTAATTTCATAGTAAATATGGACTGTTCATTATAAGGTGGCAGATCTGATGGTAGAAGTTATGTTAGGGTTTTGTTTCGTAGACGGAAACCCTCTTTTATGAGGAAATTGTATTGTGGTTATGTATTATTGTTAATATTGTATTCCTAGAGAGGAGACTCTGAGAGAAAGAATAGGAAGTTACAACATGTGTGATGTAGGTTGTATACCTTCATTTTCTAGATAATAAAAATGAAGGACCTAGCAATTTCTCTGGTGGACGTAGCCCACACTGTGTGAACTACGTATATATGTGTCTCTATTGTATTTTGTATCTTCTATTTTTTATTTCCACATTTGTTTTTATTCTATTTCTCTGCGATCCTTTTTTTCTAACAACTTGTATCATAGAAAAAGGTGACTAGCAGGAAAAGAGGGTTCATGGTCCGAGTGGGAGCAATGGCGGAAGATGGAAAGTTTAGGGCTAAGAAATTTAATGGCCAAAACTATGAGTTATGGAAGATGTAGATGGAATATTATTTATATCATAAGGATCTATTCCTACCATTGGGTGGAATATCAAAGAAGTCGATGGCCATGAAGGATGAAGAATGGGAGGTTCTTAACAAAAATGCACTAGGAACGATATGGCTGAACCTAGAAATGTCAGTGGCTTTCAATATTTCGAAATAAAAGAAAATGAAGGAGATGATGGACACATTGGATAAATTGTATTAATAACCCTCGACATCCAGTAAGGTATTTCTAATGAAGAGATTATTTAATATGAAGATGTCAGAAGGTGGGTTTGTTGCAGATCATTTAAATTAATTTAATATGATTACTAATCAACTAAGTTCTATAAAACTGAACTTTGATGATGAGGTCAAGTCTGTTCTAATCGTGTACTCATTGCTATAAATCTGGAAGGGCTTGGTCATGGCTTTTAGTAACTCTATCTCTGGTTCAAACACTTTAAAATTTGATGATTTTTTTGGTGTTATCCTTAGCGAGGAAATGTGACGGAAAAGAATAGGTGAGACATCAGGTAATGCGTTAAACATGGAGAACAAGGGAAGACAAAAGGATAGAGGAAAGGGATCATGGAACCACAAGAATTATAGGAAGGGAAGATCCAAATCCAGACTGGGAAAGATAGAATGTTTCAATTGTGGGAAGAAAGGACATCTAAAGAAAGACTGGAAATATCCAAAGAAACAAAGAGATGGACAATAGGAGAAAAATCAGGAAGCAAATGTAACAGGTGATGTGTTACAAGATTCTTTGATTCTTTCTGTAGATAATATTTTTTAATCTTGGGTAGTAGATTGAGGGGCTTCATTTCATGCCATACCCCATAGGAAACATTTTCTATATTATGCTCAAGCTGATTTTGGACAAGTTCATTTGGGTGATGATGCACCATGAAAAATTATTGGAATGGGAAAGGTAAAAATAAAGCAAATGAATGGAAACCAATGGTTTTTGAAAGAGGTAAGACATGTTCTAGATATAAGGAAAAATCTAATTTCAACAGGGAAGTTGGAAAGTGAAGTTTGTATATCTGTATTTATAGATAAGGCGTGGAAGGTCACAAAAGGATCACTGGTGATAGAAAAAAGAGAGAATGTAGGTACATTGTATTTATGTACTGGTATTATTGATTCTTCTATCTCTTTAACTTCTACATTAGTGGATACAACACTACGACATCATATGCTTGGAAACATGAGTGAGAAGGGGATGTAGATACTTCACAAAAGAAATGTATTGCTAGATCTTAAAAAAATTGATTTGGATTTCGGTGAGCATCGTGTTTATGGAAAACATATAAGAGAGTCAAATTTATCATAGTCGGAAAAGAAAAGAAGAGTGAAAGGTTAGAGCTTGTGCATACATATGTATGGGAAATATTTCAGGTATCATCTCTTGGTGGTTCTCGTTATTATGTTACTTTTATTGATGATGCAACTAGAAAAACTTGGGTTTATTGCATTCGACAAAAATCTGATGTTTTTGATACTTTTGAGAAACGGAAAGCTCTGGTAGAGAATGAGATAGGAAAAAGGTTGAAGTGTCTTAGATTAGACAATGGAGGTTAATATTGCAGCAAGGATTTTGATGAATATTTTTCATACCATAGGATTCGTAGAGAGAAGAAAATTCCTATAACACCACAAGAAAATGGTGTGTCAGAAAGGATGAACAAGACAATCATGGAGCATGCAAGGAGTATGAGATTACATGCTTGGTTTCCCTTAAAGTTCTAGGAAGATGTTGTAGATATTTTACATTACTTAATAAATAAAGGACCTTCAAGCTCTTTGGATGGTGGAATTCTAGAGGAGGCATGGATAAGTAAAAGGGTAAACTATTCTTTTTTGAAGGCTTTAGCTTGTGAAGCATTTGTCCATATTGATAAAGAAAATAGAACAAAGCTTGAGGAAAAATCCAAGAAGTGTACCCTTATTGGATATCGTGTTAATGATTTTGGTTATCTCTTATGGGATTATAAAAATAAAAAAATCATTAGAAGTATAGATGTCATATTCGATGAGAAGGTCATGTACAAAGATCATGTTGGAAATATTGTCATTGATGTCAACAGTCGAAGTGATGATTTGTAATGATGAAGTACATCAGTTGAGATTGTCATTGATGTTGATAGGTATATTAGTTAGTAGAATATGTCAATTGTGTGGATATATAGACAACATAAGCTCAGGAGGAGGAGCGAACAACATAAAAGAATTGTATGAAGATCAAAGCCTAGAAGTACAAAAGTATTTTGTGTCTATTGTTGATCACGATAGGATAAAAAATCCAATGATAAAATATCAGGAGGGTTAGCGAATGAGGATCAAATATCAATAGGAAGAAGTTCATTTCATATGTATCATTGAGTTCTTTGAAAATTTTAGGAAGTCGACCATTGCACAGGAAATTGTGAGAAGTCTCAGCAACCGTTGGATTAAACCCAATTCTTGTCAACCATAAGATCATATCAAAGTGGAAGGATAGGATAAGTGAGGTAAAGAAGCTGTGATTTTAAAGTGCCAAAACCCTGTTATCCATCGGATCACCGAGGCTATGGACTGTTGATCTATCATGAATCATTTTCGGAGTTTTGCGGTCTTGGAGCGAGGAAACTCATATCAGGAGTTCACGATATGAGAAATCACAACACACTCCTCTAGCTTGGCCCTTGGTCACAGATAGTAGTCACATAGTCGAAGGATGAGGTTAAGGAAGGATCTAGCATTGCTAGCCTCCATTTCGGCATTTCAGATACCAGGATTTGGAGGAGTTAAGGAGATTCACGACAGAATCCCCGAAGTGCGGAATTGCGAAGCGCTTTGTGGATAAGCGCCTAGTCACCACCGATGGTCACGAGAAGGGAAGGAGATAGTGTAGCCAAGCTCTATTCGGAGATTGCGACATGGATTTTTGAGACCCTTCATCACAAGAATGCCGAAATGCGAAATCACGATAAGATAAGGGCCATCGATTTGGAGTACACAACGAGGACCGTTGGATCAGGGCTGTGGGTCAGTGAACCACATCAACAAGGAAATGTGGCTTAGTAAGACACTAACAAGTGTCAAGTTGATACATCATTTCAGGTAAGAGAAAATAACGAATATGAATGACACGTGGAAGCTAATAGGCCTGTGACATGTCAATAAGAGACGCAACAAGTTACATCACAATAAGAATCCAAAAATTACGATAGCCATCCATCTCAATGCATGATTAAGTCATAGTCGTCGATCTACAACAGTGGAAGGATAGTGTAAGGATTAAGCACTAACCATTGATCTGGTTCAGAGATGTAATGTGAGTCATTCGATTGTTTCGGTGATTTCGTTATCGTAAGTTTTGTAATATTGAAAGTCACGATGACTCGAAAGGAAAAGTGTCGAAATGTCGTCAGTCGTCCATCTCATCAGGAAATTGAATCGTGACCATTGGAATGATAAACTCTCAGGAGCTCGTATTGCCTAAGAGTGAGTTCACCGCCATTGGTCATATGCTATAAGAGTTTTTAAAGGGATGTCACTATAGTTGATAAAGCACATGGTTCTGTATGGCACAGTCATATGAAATGGTTTGAAGGGGGCACCTCATATAGATTTCATTTGACAGAGAGTTACACCATAACAATACAGAGAATCGATAAATGATCGAATATGGTCTTTTGGTGAACCGAGAACGCAGTGGTAACATGAGTATGATCTAATGATTCGATCCACGTCTATGATCAACTCATGACAAAAATGAACCGATACACAGTCATGATTAAAAGAGAATAAATCATGAAAATATGAATAAAGAATAAAAAGGAAAAAATGATATTAATTAAACTTTAATTATCATTTTAATTGAAAATGTACAATGGTTCAAATAAAGGGACACGTTGTTTTAAATTTCACACTAGTTTGAAGATTATATAAACGAGAAAAAGTGGTGAGAAGAAAGGGTCTATGCAGTCCATATCAGAAGATCAAAAGCTGAAGTAGATTCTAGGAAGAAAATCTAATACCTATGCATTAAGGGTGGTTGGGTGGTGCAAGGGCAAGTTGATGCTTGTAGAGGGAGTTGGTGCTTCCTTGTTAGTTATAGCTGACTAAATAGGGGGTCGTAGCCTCCTACCAGTTGGTGTTGGTAAACCAGGGTGTGGGTGCATCCTTATCAGTTGGTGTTGATCAAAGAGGAAGTACATATTCCTTCTATGTAACATGTAATTTTTTTTTTGAAGTTAATAGAAAAGAGTTTTTGGTTTTCCCATTTGGGTTCCACGATAAAATACCGTGTTAAAATTCTGTTTGCATTAATAAATGAAAAATTGATATAATTGTTGTGTCACTGATTCACCCCCCTCTCAGTGACAAGATCTAATCCTTCAATTGGTATCAGAGTGGGTTCCTTCAGCACAATCTAACAAACTTGAAGGTAGATCCTAAAGATGGATCAACAAGAAGGAATGTCTAACAACAAAGCACCATTGTTCAATGGAGAAGGCTATGCTCTATGGAAAATAAGAATGAAAAACTTCCTGTTGGTTCTTGGCTTTGATATCTGACAATCTGTTGTAGACAGTTACATTGCACCAACTACTCCACCCAAAGACTCTGGAGGAAATAAAATCTGTAATGATAACTCAAGAGAAGTTAATGGTATTCTAGCAGGGTTGACTAACTCTATATGTGTGAAAGTTATGCATTGAAAATCGGCCAAAGAAATTTTGGACAAATTGGAGGTTGTATATGAAGGAGATGACAAAGTCAAGGAAGCCAAACTATAGACCTATAGAACTCAATTTGATAACTTGAAAATGAAAGAAGAAGAAAATATTACTGAGTACTTTCATAGGGTAGATGAAGTGGTCAACTCAATTAGAGCAGCAGGAGAAGAAGTTACAGATAAACCCATTGTACAAAAAATACTAAGGTCATTACCGATGAGATATGATGCAAAGATTTCCTCAGTTGAAGATAGATCTGATCTAATCTCACTCACAGTTGACGAGCTCCATGAAATTTTTATAGCATATGAGATGAGAACAGGAAATAATAAATCAACAAAAGATAAAACATCTTTCAAAGCATTCAAGACAAAGATAAATCATACGCAAAAACCTCAATCTTGTCATCATGAATAATCTTATGTGCAAGAATCCAACTTCATTAGAAAACTTCAGAAAGGATCAGGGAAATACAAAGGCAAGATTCCTTTCAAATGTTTTAATTGTGGAAAAGTTTGTCATTTCACATCCAAGTGTCCCTATCCCAAGGAGGACCCTGAAGAGAAAAAAAACAAAAACAAACAATACCAGAAAAAGGAAAAACCCAACTACAAGAAAAGTTTCCATAGAGGGAAAAAAAAATTCTACTCAAAAGAAGAAGACAACAGGTCATCACAGTCTAGTGACAATGATGAATCTGATGATGATGAATTCCTTTTCTTAGGTATTGAAGAATCTAATGAAATAGAAAAAATTAAACATGAGAAAGAGTTAGAAGATGAAGAAGAAGTTAATATGGAGGAAGAAATTCTCAGTGCCTTAGATGAATTAAGAAAATACAAAACCAGATATAGACAGTTGAAAATTTTTGTAGTTGAACAAAAATAAAAATATGAACAAGAAGAAAAGGAGATGGAAAACCTTGTGAACAATCTGAAAAACCAAATCTTAGAAGAAAATAAGATTGAAGAAAGTCTGGATAAGTCTATTGAAGAAAAACAAATAACTGTTCAAAGGATGGAGGCAGAAATAGTTCATCTGAAAAAGGAGCTGGATGCAAAAATCATTCAAACAAAATCTGAAAAATAGCTCTAAAATATTATATAAGATTATTACAGTGCAAAGGGATTCTGGAAATAAAAATGGAATAGGTTATTCTCAAAAGGAAGGCCATGTTAACTCAAAATATTATGCAGATGCTCTTTGCAGTACATTCAAGAAGATAAACGAAGAGAAGATAAGTAATGATCAGAACTATAGAAGATGACCTCCACCCATCAGGAAAGAAGGAAAGACAATACCAAAGAAGTTTTACCAAAACAGGTATCCTCACATTTTTCCTAGTTATTGCTTTGCATGCTCTAATTTTGGACCAAAGCTATAAATTGTAGAGAATATAGAAAGAAAAATTTGAAGGTTAAGAATTATATCCTTAAGGATAAATAAGTAGCAAATCGAGTTAAGAGAAGAAACTATAACTCCTTTGAACCTCTACAAGAAGGGGACATACAATGCTTCAGATGTCATAATCATGGACATAAAGCCATTAATTGCAAACTAATGGAAGTCTTAGAACAACCCAAGTTCATTAGAGAGCAGAAGAAACTTTGGAGAGTAAAAACATCAAAAAGTGAATGTCTTATTGCCCTAAAAACTCATGATGAAAAGGATCTCTGGTATGTTGACAGTGGATGCTTGAAACATAAGACAGGTAACAAGGACATGTTTTTAGACTTAAAGAAACAAAAAGGTAAAGTTACATATGGTGATAATGCTTCAAGTAACATACTTGGGAAAGGCACTGTGAGCTTGGGAAAAGACAAAGCTGGAAATGTACTACTTGTTGATAAATTGAAGACTAGTTTATTAAGTGTCAGTCAAAACTGTGATCATGGATACTTTTGCATCTTTGATTCCCAAAAATGTGATATTAGGAGAGAAGACACAGGAAAATTAGTTGGTACTACTCCTAGAACTCCTGAAAATGTATATATACTAGATGCAAAATTGAACGAGGAGTGTCATAAAAATTCTATATATGAAAGTTGGCTATGGAATAGGAGGTTGGGGCATATTAAATTTGACAATATTGTGAAAGTCAGCAACCTTGGTGCAGTAAGAAACTTGCCAAAAATCATAAAACCCTCAAGTGTTATGTGTAGACATTGTCAACTAGGTAAGAAAACTAGGGTAAGGTTCAAAACAAAAGAATACACAACCTCTAAACCTTTAGAGCTTGTTCACACTGACCTATGTGGACCTACGAGAACCAAGAGTCTACAAGGAGAGTATTACTTTATGTTTTTCATTGATGACTTTACTAGAATGAGTTGGATATGTTTTCTCAAAGAAAAATAAGAAGCAATCAACAAATTCAAAGCCTTTAAAACCCTTGTTGAAAATGAAAGGGAGACAAAAATCAAATGTCTTAGATCAGACAATGGTGGTGAATTCACCTCAAAAGAGTTTGATGTATTCTGTGAAACTCATGGAATAAAAAGACAATTATTTGTTGCCATAACACCTCAACAAAATGATATTGCTGAAAGAAAGAACAAAACAGTTCAGGAGGCTGCAAGGATTATGTTCAATGAAGGAAAATTGTCAGATGGATATTGGAGGGAAGTTGTAAGCACAACTTTATACATATTGAACAGAGGTCAACTAAGGGTTAATAGTGATAAAAATCCTTATGAAATATGGTTTGGAAGAGCTCCATCAGTGAAATACTTCAAAGTATTTGGAAGTAAATGCTACATTAAAAGATTAGATGAGAGTCTTGGAAAATTTGATGCCAGATCTGATGAAGGCATTTTTCTTGGATATGCTTCAAACAAGAAGGAATATAGATGATACAATATTAGATCACATAATCTTTTTGAAAGTGCATATGTCAAGGTGGATGATCTAAAAATGATAAGGATCAAAAATCAAGAGACCAAATCTAAAAATTAAGATGAAGATGATGATGATACATTCAACACACAACTAGAAGAAGTAGAAGAGAATGAAAAATAAAGGGAAGAAGATGATATGGATACTAGTGAAAGTGAAGAATATAGTGAATATGGAGATATAAGAGAAGAATTCCCAAGAAGGCATACAAAGACACCCTCAAGAATTATTCAACAAAATCATCCTGAAGAACTGATTATTGGAGATATGAAAGATGGAGTGCAAACAAGAAGACAACTACTGTATCAAACATAATTAGCATTGTTGTCACATATTGAGCCAAGTTCAATCAAAGAGGCATGTAAATATGAGAACTGGTTTAAAGCTATGAATGAAGAATTGGATCAAATTGAAAGAAATCAAACTTGGGAACTAGTTCCTAGACCAAAAGATAAAAATGTCATTGGAACTAAATGGGTATATAAAAATAAAATGAATGAAGATGGGAAAGTAATCAGGAACAAAGCCAGATTAGTATGCAAAGGTTATGCTCAGGTTGAAGGAGTAGACTATGAAGAAACATTTGCACCTGTAGTCGGATTAGAGGAAATTAGGATGTTCTTAGCTTTCTCTAGCTGCAAAAAATTTAAAGTGTACCAAATGGATGTCAAATCAATATTTCTCAATGGAAATTTAGAAGAGGAAGTCTATATTGAGCAACCAGATGGGTTCCAAATAACCAATAAAAGAGACTATGCTTGTAAATTAAAGAAGGAAATCTATGGATTAAAACAAGAACCCAGAGCATGGTATGCAAGGCTAGACTCTTATTTACAAAAACAAGACCTCAAAAGGGGATCAACAGACAACAATCTTTATTGCAAAATTGATGGTAATAACTTGATCATTATGGAAGTGTATGTTGATGATATCATATTTGGTAGTAATAATATAAAAATGAGTGAAGGCTTTGCTAAGATGATGCAGGAATAATTTGAAATGTCTATGCTTGGCGAACTAAATTTTTTCCTTGGATTATAAATAATACGTTCCAAAAAGGAAGTTTGTATCCATCAGTCTAAATATTTTAATGATATGCTTAAGAGATTCCAGTTAGAGGATTGCAAACCTGTTAGTACACCTATGATAGTTGGATGAAAACTAAGAAAGGATGATGAGTCTAAAGAAGTATATACAAAACACTACATATCAATTATTGGTAGTTTGTTTTATGTAACAACTTCCAGACCTGATGTCAAGCAAGCTATTGGGATGGTGGATAGATTCCAAGAAGAACCAAAGGAGAGTCATGTTCAAGCTATAAAAAGAATCTTTAGATATTTGAAAGGAACCATAGATCTTGGTTTGTGGTATCCTATCAAGGAATCATTTACATTAAAATCCTATTCAGATGTTGATTGGGCAAGAAGTGTAGATGACATAAACAGTACGAGTGGAGGAGCGCTATAAGTTTCTCTAAGAACCATGTTCAACACTCAAAATCAAAACACATTCCCATAAAGTACCACTATCTAAGAGATCAGGATGAAAATAAGAACATTAAATTGGAATATGTTCCAACATAAGAATAGGTGGCTGATATTTTTACAAAACCCTTAAGCAGAGATGTATTTGAATATCTCAGGCAAAAATTGGGAGTAATCCTTCTTCCTACCTAAATCTCTCAAGTAAATAATGCATCAGTTGGCACCTATTCAGGGGGAGATAGAAATCAACGAAATAAGGAGTCAATCAGTTATGACAGAAAAAGTGTGATTGTAGGAGGTGTTACCAGTGGTCAGAAAAGTAATTATACTGATAGATCATAAGAGAAGAAACCCTTTGCCATTGATGTCAAAGGGGGAGAGAAACTTCATATAAAGGAAATCATCAACAAAGGGGGAGTTTTTTTATATGAAGTTAGTGTGTTGACCTCAATGACAAAGGGGGAGATTGTTGGAAATATTGTCATTGATGTCAATAGTCAAAGTGATGATCTATAATGATGAAGTACATCAGTTGAGATTGTCATTGATGTCAATAGGTATATCATTCAGTAGAAGATGTCAACTGTGTGGAGAGATAGACAATGCAAGCTCAGGAGGAGGAGAGAACAACAGAATAGAATTCTATGAAGATGAAAGCTCAGAAGTATAGAAGTATTTCATGTCTATTGTTGATCACAATAGGACCAACAATCCACTGATAAAATCTCAGGAGGGTTAGCGAATGAGGATCAAAGCTCAGTAGGAAGAAGTGCATTGCATATGTATCATTGAGTTCCTTGAAAATTTTAAGAAGTCGACCATCGCACAGGAAATTGTGAGAAGTCTCAGCAGTTGTTGGATTAAACCTGATTCTCGTTAGCCATCAGATCATATCAAAGTGGAAGGATAGGATAAGTGAGGTAAAGAGGCCATGATTTCAAAGTGTCGAAACCCTGTTAGCCATTGGATCACCGAGGCTATGGAACGTCGATCTATCATGAATCATTTTTGGAGTTTCACGGTATTCGAGTGAGGAAACTCATATTAGGAGTTCACGATATGAGAAATCATGACTCACTCCTCTAGCTTGGCTGCTGGTCACATAGTCGAAGGATGAGGTTAAGGAAGGAGCTAGCGTTGCTAGCCTCCATTTTAGCATTTCGGATACGGATATTTGGAGGAGTTAAGGAGACTCATGATCCAGGTGGATATCAGGGGCCACCCACATTTTCCAAATGGCTCAAAACAATTTTCTGGCCATTTTGGCAATTTACTATTTTTAGCAGGTTTTCACTTCCGGGGCCATTTTGAGGGCCTAAATGAATTTTTTTCGAGATATAGGTTCTCAATGATATTCGAAGGCATGATTGAGGCCCCAAAATGAATCTCCTCGATGATACCTTTCCAATGATCTATCACACGCCTAAAACGAAGATCGTATGCAAAAGTTACGACTCCGGGAAGTTGATGCACCAACTTACCCAAACGGGGCCCACATGACTTTTGGCGCTTCATCTCCTAGGGTTAGGTTTTTGGATGTCTAGGACTTTTGGCATTCCCGTCTATTGTAAAAAGGCCTTCCAAGCCTCATTGTAATCATCTTCTTGCGAATGCGAGTAGCCGTCACATCTCTTCTCAGAGATATGCTGCCACCATTCTAGCGAGTCTTTCACTCTGTATTTTTATAGTCTCTGTACATTTCTCTGATTAATAGAAATCGTGTATTACTGTATATCTGTGTTTATGGTTGCATCTCTGATACATTTCTGTTATCTTATTGAATATCAGCAATATCTCTGTGCATTTATTTATTATATCTCCGCTCTCATTTCGTGCCGAAAATAATCCGGATCAACTCACGACAGAATCCCCGAAGTGTAGAATTGCAAAGAGATTTGTGGATAAGCACCTGGTCACCACCGATGGTCACGAGAAGGGAAGGATCTAGTGCAACCAAGATCTATTTTGGCGATTGTGACATGGAGTGTCAAGACCCTTCATCACAAGAATTCCGAAATGCGAAATCGCGATAAGATAAGGAGCGTCAATTTGGAGTACACAACGAGGTCCATTGAATCAGGGTTTTGGGTCAGCGAACCAGGTCAGCAAGGACACGTGGCATAGTAAGACACTGACAAGTGTCAAGTTGATACATCTTTTCAGGTACATGAAAATCACGAATATGAATGACATGTGGCAGCTAATAGGCCTGTGACATGTCAACAAGAGACGTCAACAAGTTACGTCATAATAAGAATCTTGAAATTATGACAGCCATCCATCTCAATGCATGATTAAGTCATAGTTGTTGATCTACAAAAGTGGAAGGATAGTGTAAGGATTAAACACTAACCATTGATCTGGTTCAGAGATGTAATGTGAGCCGTCTGATTTTTTTGACGGTTTTGTTATTGTGAGTTTTGTAATATTGAAAGTCATGATCACTCGAAGGGAAAAGTGTCGAAATTCCGTCAATCGTCTGTCTCGTTAGGAAATTGAATTGTGACCGTTGGAACAATAAACCCTTAGGAGCACGTATTGCCTAAGAGTGTTGTCACCGTCGTTGGTCATATGCTATAAGATTTTTTAAAGGGATGTTGCTATAGTTGCTAAAGCCCGTGGTTCTCTATAGCATGGTCATATGAAATGGTTTGAAGGGAGCACCTCATACATATTTCATTTGATAGAGATTTACACCATAACAATACAAAGAATCGATAAATGATCGAATACGGTCTGTTGGTGAACCGAGAACGCAGTAGTAACATGAGTATGATCTAATGAGTCGATCCATGTATGTGATCAACTCAAGACAAAAAATGAATCGATACAAAGTCATGATTAAAAGAGAATAAATCATGAAAATATGAATAAAGAATAAAAAGGAAAAAATGATATTAATTAAAGTTTAATTATCATTTTAAATGAAAAGATACAATGGTTCAAATAAAGGGACATGTTGTTTTAAATTTCACACCAGTTTGAAGATTATATAAACACAAAAAAATGGTGAGAAGAAAGGGTCTCTGCAGTCCAATTCAGAAGATCAAAAGCTGAAGCAGATTCCAGGAAGAAAAGATAATACCTATGCATTAAGGTTGGTTGGGTGGTGGAAGGGCAGGTTGGTGCCTACTGTTGTTCCTGAGTCTGTACTAAGGCTTAAAGTACAGTGTCAAGGCATCCGAAATTATACAAAAGGTTGATCCAGGATTATACTAACCTTCGGTATGAGAAACTAGAGCGGATTTCTACGTTCTTGTCGTCTAGCTTCCAACTGCTCTTGAGCAGTTATGTCACGCTCAATGACTTCCCATGATTTTTCCAATTCGTCCCGGGTGTTTGCGGTTTTAAGGATAGTGTCTAAGAGATTTAAAGCGATATGTATTTGGCTAGATAATCCGGGTTGAATATTGGGTTGAGTTGCTACAGGGACAGTCATTTAGGAACTGTTCCAGTATGGGAATGGTTTTTTTTTTTTGAGAGATAATTTATTTGCTGTGTTAATTCAGATGAAATAAAGAGGAACCTTTGCATGAAAAAATGAAATAAAGATGCAAATTGAAGGCCCTTTCCTGTAACTGTGTTGTTTCATATAAAAATAATGTGAGATGGGAGAAAACATTAAGCTGTAGATGACGCGAAGTTCCTGTCAGCGGAAAACTCACGTATATACAGAAGAAGCAATTGACATAAACATAATTGACTTAATGTGAATAAACATAAAATTCGGTAAGTGTAAATTGGTATTACACCCGCTAATAGCTGGTGCAGAGGAAAGACAATAGACAATTACATAAATAGATGCAAACCTTTCACCATAGTAGTGGTTGTACTAAATTACAGTGATACATGTCAATTATGTAGAGCAAAATGAAAAGAAACAAATAACATGATGTAACAAACTTGCAACACAGTCGTGACAGAATCGAGAATCCTCAAATTGCTTGTATTAACTCCTTTGATGCAAAAATTCTCTTACAGTTC
>ML815919.1:70635-89084 GCA_009831015.1 Picea engelmannii | reverse complement strand
AGTATAAAGGAAAGGCAAGGGCCTCTACTCATTGATTCATGTATGATCTTATTTTGATATCTGGCTTCTAGCTAGTGAGCCCAACATTGGGGGTTTTGAGGGTTTTGACTTAACAAACCCTAGAGGACGATTCGATGGTGAAAGATTCCACCTACCTTGTCCCAAGCTTGGTCTCGGAGATGCAATATTCTCCCACACCATTCTAGTTCCAGATATACTCAGTTGCAAGAGGATTCCACATCAATTACTTATGGAGATAAAGAGAGGGTGTACTAGTTGGGGGTTTCCAGCAAGGGGGGCACACCATTCATTGAGGGAGGATTCGTCCTAGCTGAGGAGAAGTGATTTCGGGAATTCCAGGTATTGGGTTTTCCTTGTAGGTGTCCTAGCATCATTCTTGGTGGTTTCTGGAGGCATTTCAATGGCAGGATTATTTGTATTGACAGTGGGACAATTTCCCAAGAGGAGGGTGCACCATTATTTGGAGGGTAGCTAGATCTAAGGATCTAGTAGGTATTTTGATGATTTGAGCACTTGGGTATTCATTTTCATGCCCCGATCTATCATTCTAGTGGATTGGTGGAGTTGTTGGAGATCTCTAGGAGAGAGGCCGAATTATTAGGGTTTCAATCATCTAGTGGGGTGCACCATTCAGTGGAGGAGTTCAGATTTATAGGGTTTGAGAGGGATCTTGGAGATTTGGGCACCTGGGTTGTTCTTTCGATCACCTAATCTACAATTTGGCATCTTTCTTGAGGTGATTGGACATATTTGGCACCAGGGCCGAATTGTTGAGGAGCTGCAGTTATCCAACAGGATGTGGCATTGGTCTTCATTTCTTATCGAGCCTTTGGAGGCTTATTTTGTATTATCAGGAGCTTTTTGTAGCAGCTCTATTGTCTATTTTCATAGCCATTTGTTGAACATTCTAGATCGGCATCTCCATTGTAGCAGGTTCTTCTATCTTATGAATAAAATCATATTTGAGATGCTTTGGCTTGTCTATCATATTGCATATGGTTGAGGTATGTTCCATGGTTATATCTTCTTGTTTATTGCTGCAACACATATACATAACACATTAGTAAACCCTAAGGCAGAAATCAAGAGGCCATTCAGCAAGTAAACATATCTAAACAAGTAGGACAACAAAGTGTTTGACGAAATGCCACAACCAAAAATGTTTTAAAAAGACACCAAAATCGTGATGATCCTTGCATAATGGCTTGGGATCATTACAGTGGTATCAAAGCTTAGATTCTTTCCATCCATGGGAATTAGCACATGTATGAAGAACCATAGAGGGGTATTCCATAAAAGGAAATGGATATTGTGTATTATACTAGAGAGGTTGTACGTAGTAGATGGGAATACTACTACGACCTTAGTGAGGAAACTAGGTCCTTAGTAACCTTCTGACAATATTTATCCTTGAAATATCCTAGGTGGAGTAAAGATGAGATTACATTCTAGGTCAAACGAGCAGAGGAATACATGGCCACAATAGCTAGATGAGGGGAATCACAGAGAAGCCCCACACCCATTATGAGCACACAAATTTGCTACAGTTGCAAGGCGCCTTGGGAACCAAATCATAGGTGTAGGGGTAAGGGTAAGAAGCACACTATTGATGCACACCATGACAGTGATGATGAGATGAGTGAGGATGGAGCGATAGATGATGAGTTGGGACAGTCTGACGATGATAGTGACTCTTGCACAGAGGCTAGTGATAGTGACTCCACCTTAGAGGATAGTAATGATGACTCGTGCGCGGAGGCTACTGATGCTTGCACGCTTGAGGAGGATGATGACCCTTGTGTAGTGGATAGGCAACTAGATGGACAGGACGATAGCACCAGTGTCTCAACAGACATGTCACATACCATTGATGACCTTATGCCTCAGCAGAGTGGTGACACTAGTGAGAAGTCACATGTGTTAGCACCTTGAGATGATGAGCTTCCTATGGGGGCCGTGATGCATCTGTCACCTGTTCAGACACCCATGATAGCCATGTCACATGAGGAGATCAATGGCATGTCAGGTATGATGGATGAGCCTAGTGTGAGGGATTCACACCATGGATAGGTAGACCCACATATCCAGGAGGAGGTACAGGATGTACCGACAGTTGACCTCACACATACAGGTCATCCAAAGGAGATGGAGTCACAACTATTGGAGACTCCATTGGTTGAGAAGATTGTTGAGGCTAATAGGTGGATGGAGCACTTACTTCTAGGATCATATTGCATTGATGAGGATGCACTCTTTAGTATTCAGGATGACCAAAGCATGTGTCTGGATACATATTTATGGGATCCAAGTGCAGATGATAGTAGCAGGTTGAGTGCACAGGAGGATACAATTGCTCATACATGATACAGTGTGATTCAAGTGGAGATAACATCTAATGATGGGATGTAGTGGCATACAGGAGTACCTAGCAACACAGCAGGCAGTGGACAGTTCAACACTTTATCTTATGTAGAGGGTGTTTTGGGGGATTCTAGAGTTGACACTAGCAGTGAGGGGTCTAAGATGGTGACTCAGCATGACCATGATCATGAGTCACACCACTTAGCAACACGGTTGAGAGTTAGTGAGGCATTGATCAGGGCAGCCATTGTACGTATTGATGACATGCATGCAGTGATGGCAGATTACTGTTGGAGACCATTAGTGGCACAGGGTAGCTTAGATGGAGGATTTTCCATGGATGATTTTCACACTCTCATGAAGAGAGTGTCTATGATGAGGACTGACTACCAGTAGTTGTTGATAGACAGGGACTACCTACTAGGGATTGGCGATTTGTATCATAGGGCCTTGAGGGGGCAGGAGTTGGAGGTAGACCGACTCACTCAGGAGTTGGAGAGCACTTGAGGGTTCTTGAGAGGCACACAGACAACCCTTCAAGAATCAGAGTCTAGATCAGATGAGCTTCTTGAGGAGATCTGTCAGAGATCCACTTCATCTATCCTGGTGGACACTCTGATATATCCTTCGGTCACATGGTTAGAGGATGTTGGTTGTCTAGCAGAGGAGCACCAGTTAATGGAGGACACTTCCATTTATGTTCTGAGAGCAGTTGACCTCCATGTAGAGGTTGATCCAGCAATACCCCCCAGATCTACGATGCAACATGAGTCTGCAGAAGACGACATGAGTATGTCGGAGGATACGGTGATGAGGGATAGTTCACGAAGTCATGCCGAGATGTATGGTGACATTCAAAGGGGTATAGTGCCTTGCAAGGAGGAGAGACACCTAGGGGAGTATGCATATTTCAGTCTTTTGTAGCAGCCCATAGTTATGATTGAGCACCTTCACCAGATCAGTAGTTGCATGAGGAGAGATAGATAGTGGCTGAGAGCATGGAGAGTGCCTAGGCCGAGGCCACCTGACATGAGTACCTTTATGACATCCAGCTGGAGAGAGAGGGATCGTCATAGGCAACCAGTTGAGACTTGGTGTGTGAGAGAGAGCATCATGGGCTAGGTGGTAGCAAATGAGCACATAGGGCTTATGACAATGATCAGTCTCACACAGGAGTAGTTAGAGGAGATTGGAAGCGATAAACTTCCAAGTTTTCCATGGGACCCAGGAGTCCATTTTTTTAGCACGATGTTCATGTTGAACCAGGTTGCACCAGAGAGCCACACACTCCACCTTGGTTTGGTTTGGAGTGGGTCTGCAGGTACTTGTCCTATGGGGAAAGACCTTTTCTTTTGCTTGATCATCATGATAGGGCATGGAGATGTTTGGACATGTACTTCTTCTACAAAGGTGTCTTCACTGATATAGTTTCTGGACAATAGGTCCAATGGTCACAGGTATTTCAGCTGTAGGACCCAGGAGAGGAGGGTTCAGGATGTATGCAGGGGGAAGACAGTCATGGTCAGAGTAGTGCAGTGTCAGCATGAGGATCTTCGACAGAGGTTAGCATGGGACCCAGGGATTGCAGGATTGAGCAGTTCATTGACCGAAAGGGGAGAGTGGACCATTGCAGGGGAAAGTTATTCTAACTTTCCATTGAGCTTCAGTGTTGAGAAGAGCACATCGCTTGCGGGTGCCTCACGGAGGTCTTGCATCACCTCAGTCAGGCATCAGCATGTGCAGTTGATGGAGGTCGTGTGAATATTGGTAGAGTCTAGGAGGATGGATTCACTCTAAGATGAGGCCATGTTTCAGGTACAGGAGACTCACGGAGTTGGTGTATTTCAGGATTATGCATCCTAGAGGCTAGCAGTTCATGACTTGATATGGGACCCAGGGGGAAGCACGTGTGATTGTTCATCTTAGGATGGGTTCCACTATGTAACCCATAGGTGGACATGGGATCCTGGAATTATACTTGAGGGGATTTGGTTATTTCTTGAGGACAAGCAATTTTCTAGCAGGGAGGACTATAATGTCCCCACTTTGGGACATCATCACAGTGCAGAGATTTACAATGACCAGAGTAGCCAGATGGATGTTATAGTGAATACAGGGGTATTTGAGAGGCATTCTGGGGTCCAACTTGCATTGATCATCATATTCCATCATTATGAGCCATTCCTCACAGGTTGTCTTTGGTTTCATTGCATTCCGACGATTTCCATGATTTTGACTATTTTGAGCTATAAGTTAATTGAAATTACTGAAGATGTCATTTTGGGACCATTACTTGGAGTAAACTCTCAATGTAATAGCTCATTGGAATCGAGAGGAGAAACACTACAGTATGGGATGGCTAGAAGTGACTTTCAGTGGCCAGGGAATCCACAAGGAGAGATAAGGAGCTTTTCAGAGGTAAAAAGGTTAATTAATTAATTAAATATTAATAAAATGAAAGTCACTTTGGAGGGACAAGGTGAGACGAAAAGTATAAAGGAAAGGCAAGGGCCTCTACTCATTGATTCATGTATGATCTTATTTTGATATCTGGCTTCTAGCTAGTGAGCCCAACATTGGGGGTTTTGAGGGTTTTGACTTAACAAACCCTAGAGGACGATTCGATGGTGAAATATTCCACCTACCTTGTCCCAAGCTTGGTCTCGAAGATGAAATATGCTCCCACACCATTCTAGTTCTAGATATACTCAGTTGCAAGAGGATTCCACATTAGTTACTTGTGCAGATAAAGAGAGGGCGCACCAGTTGGGGGTTTCCAGCAAGGGGGGCACACCATTCATTGAGGGAGGATTCGTCCTATTTGAGGAGAAGTGATTTCAGGAATTCCAGGTATTGGTTTTTCCTTGCAGGTGTCCTATCATCATTCTTGGTGGTTTCCGAAGGCATTTCAGTGGCAGGATTATTTGTATTGATAGTGGGACGATTTCCCAAGAGGAGGGTGCACCATTATTTGGAGGGTAGCTAGATCTAAGGATATAGCAGGTATTTTGATGATTTGAGCACTTGGGTATTCATTTCCATGCCCCGATCTATCATTCTAGTGGATTGGTGGAGCTATTGGAGGCCTCTAGGAGAGAGGCCAAATTATTAAGGTTTCAGTCATCTAGTGGGGTGCACCATTCAGTGGAGGAATTCAGATCTACAGGGTTTGAGAGGGATCTTGGAGATTCAGGCACCTGGGTTGTTCTTTTCATCACCCGAACTACTGTTTGACATCTTTCTTGAGGTGATTGGACATCTTTGGCACCAGGGCTGAATTGTTGAGGAGCTGCAACTATCCAGTAGGATGTGGCATTGGTCTTCCTTTCTTATCTAGCCTTTGGAGGCTTATTTTGTATTATCGGGAACTTTTTGTAGCAGATTTATTGTCTATTTTCATAGCCATCTGTTGAGCATTCCAGATCGACATCTCCATTGTAGCAGGTTCTTCTATCTTATGAATAAAAACATATTTGAGATGTTTTGGCTTGTCTATCATATTGCATATGGTTGAGGTATGTTCCATGGTTATATATTCTTGTTTATTGCTTCAACACATATATATAACACATCAGTAAGCCCTAAGGCTGAAATTGAGAGTCCATTCAACAAGTAAACATATCTAAACAAGTAGGACAACAAAGTGTTCGACGAAATGCCACAACCAGAAAAGTTTCAAAAAGACACCAAAACCGTGATGATCCTTGCATAATGGCTTGGGATCATTACACATTGAGAGTTCCATTTGAATACTAAGCATATACAACTTAGGTACCATTTCATACAATTTGTCTTGAAAGATGGACATTTGAAGTTGGAAACGATACACACTAGCCAGAATCCTACAGACATGTTAACAAAGGGAGTAACCAGGGAGAAAATGAGTTTGTGCTCAGTTTCAGTTGGTCTTCAAGAATTAAGGTGAAGATGATAAATTTTGTAGGTCCAAGGTGGATCATAGTCCAACAAGTACAACAACGGTGGAGTTGTTTTGATCGGTCTCCAAGTGGGAAATTGTTGTTTGTGGAGCTTGATTATCTTCTTGATTCAGAGGTCTTTATTTTCAAACATGTTTATACTCCATGAATATTGTACTCCCCTCCATGCGGGGGGATTGCAGGGGGGGATTCCCCCCCCTTCGGTGTTTGGGGGTGAAGCCCCCGAAGGAAAAATTGTCTTGTAAATGTATATTATAATTTCATAGTAAATCTAGACCGTTCATTATAAGGTTGCATATCTGACTGTACAAGTTATGTTAGGGTTTTTTTCCCTAGAAGGAAACCCTCTTTTATGAGGGAATCATATTGTGTATAGGTATTATTGTGAATATTTTATTCCTAAATAGGAGACTATGAGAGAAAGAAAAGGAAGTTATGACGAGTGTGTTGTAGGTTGTATCCCTTCATTTGTTCGATAATAAAAAGGAAGTACCTGGAAATTTCTCTAGTGGACATAGCCCACACTGGATGAACCATGCATATCTATGTCTCTATTGTATTGTGTATCTTTTGTGTTTTATTTCCACATTTTTTTAATTTTATTGCTCCGCGGTCTTGTTTTTCTAAGACATTATGTGGTTTTCTCCCATTTGGTTTCCACGTAAATACTGATGTATTGTGTTCTTTATGTAATGTTGATGTGATGATTCTTATGATTACATGCTTATGATATATATATATATATATATATATATATATATATATATATATATATATATATATATATATATATTGAATGCAATCATAGATGATACATTGATGATAAACTATTGAACATTGTTGATAAAGTGAAATGATATATATTATGGTTAAAAGTGGTATAAAGTACTCATATTGATTCAAACATATGATGAGTCTATAGACGAAGAGGAAGAATACTCTGCATCGGAGCGATATTTTTTTGAGCCATCAGGCTTGGGGAGTCCTAGTAAATATGTATGTTGAACATGGGGAGTCCATGTAGAATATACTACAAATCAAAGAACCATATTTCAAGTAGTAATAAGTGATTACAAAGACATATTCCAAGAAGTCAAATAGCATAAGTACAGAGTAACAGATTGATCGGTTGAGAATCAGTGTTTCCACACATGTGTCTGTTGGCAGTTACAGAGGAAGAAGTTTATGATTGTACTTAGGAAGATATATATTTGGTACAAGTTATTCTAGACTTGCAGAGTTTGGTTTGTAGATGGAGAAGATCAATGGAAATATTTGATTCAGTATGATGAATGATCACTTGTAGCATATTTAGGTGAAGCCTTCATAATAATCCACCAATAGATGGGTCAACATTATGGACAGTGTGCGTCATATGAACATAGATGGATACTTAGAAGGTATGGAAAACATTGGTTAGAGAAGATGCATAGAATCGTATTTACAATAAGTGGAATTGGTTGGAATCAGTTAGTCACAAAAAAGAAAAATAGTGAAAGGCATCATAGAATAGGGAAATAAAAAACTTCAACATAAACTATATCATCAAAAGGACATTGTTGAATAGTATGGTCAAGTGAACATGACAAGTAAATGAAGAAATCAAATTTTGATTTTTTTTTAATATATGACAGTGAAATTTAAGAGGAAGCACCAATGGACAATAAACAACACTGGAAGAGAGCAATGGAAACATATACATCTAGTCCTACATTGATATACATATTACACAAAATTCAAGGGAAGAAAAATCATCAGAGAGAGAGATCCAGAAAGGAATAGACATACCTATAGAGGGAGCTATTCTTTTACCCATGACTGATTATAGCAGGTATAGTGATAGGAGGAGACGTATCGATAGGGGGGGTTAACATTTGGTCAAATATGAAGAGAAATAAAATAGGCATGAAGATAGGGGCAGAAACCCCAAGAGGAGATACCCTTTTTCATTGATGTCAAAGGGGGAGAGATATAAACATTGATGAGGAGCGATGATAATAGGGGGATAATGAGCATGAGTGTTTTCATGTATAAGTGTTGACATCAATGTTGGTGTTTCCATCAATGCCAAAGGGGGGGATTGTTGGACAATTGGTTTGGATAGTTGGTTTTCATTGATGTCAACCCTTGGAGAGTGATATTGGATATTGATTTCAACCCTTATACACTGATGTCAACCCTTTGAGAGGTCCAGAGATGTTGTACAATTGATTGACATTTGTATGATCAATATTGATGATGAGTTAGTTGGGTACATATGATGTAGTCTACATGTAGCCCCATAGGTGTGGTTATAGGACCCAAATTTGATTAAAGAATATTGACATGAAGGATAGTGAAATTGCAAGTACGTGTATCATATATGGATAGTAAACATTGTATAATTTCTGGTGATATGTGGAACACCACGTGGTTCCTCACGGTTAGGGAGATATGGCCTTGTAAATTTGGATCCTCGAAGAGTGGTCAAGAAGCCCCTAGTTGGTTACAAGTCTTAGTCAAAGGGTAAAATGGTTGAAAAAATAAATCCCTAAAGTAAGGAGATAGGTTACTATGAAAAAGTATATAAACACCTCAAGGAGTCTCTCATATTACACTCACACACTCATTCATTGATTATCTTTCTTGTGATCTAGTGATCTTTTTCTAAGGTTGTGATGGTATATTTATGAGGTAGCAAAGGAGGGTTGAAGGTGAAAGTCTCGGGGTTGTAGAAAACCCTAGTTTTTGGGGTATCCTCGAGTTGTAGGTTAGCAACATGCAAATGTATGCAAGTTGTAGTGGATGAAAGGGCATATATTCATGGGTTGTAGAAGAGAAAGTCATGTATATGTGAAAATATTATGAAAGGTTGAGTAGATGTTGGTACCAGATCCCTAAAGGTATAAAGAAAGGTTAAAGGTCAAGTTTCAGGTTAGCTACAAAGTTATTGGTATGGTTGTATACTTGTTTTGATGGTTACTTATTATCACGATATGGTGTATTCTTGAGGCATACTTAGTATCATTGGTTTTGTATTTGGATATGGTATATTTTGGTTTCTTGGTCGAGTGAGGATAAATATTATATCTAGTTCATTACATAGCATGGTTCTTATAGTTATTATATTTGATTTGATTGTATATGGTTGAGGCATATTCATGCTTTTGGAAGCATATGCATGAGGGGAATTCATTGGTTCTTTGAGACACTTCATTGATGATATGGTACATATTTGTATATGGTATATGGTATATGGTTTGGTATAGGTGTTGATGTACATGATTGATGTGCATGGTTGGAACATGGTATGGTACATGGTACATGGTTGATTCTTGGTATGGTATAGGTTGATGGTTTGGAATATTCTTTGGTAAATGGTTGAGACACATATCTTGTGATGGTATGTTGGTGATATTGGTACATGCTTGGTAGAGGCATGTGCTGGTGATGTTGGACATCTGGTTGAGAGGTTTCATTGGTATATGATCCATATGAGAATATCTGGTTGAGTATCGGTGATAGTGTTAGGTTGGACAGGTTGACAATGATAGGTTGGATACAATGACAGGTTGACATGTTATAGGTTGATGTGACAGTGGAAGTGACAGTGGAAGAGATAGAGAAAATGACAATGACAGTGATTGTGGTAGAGAAATTTGGTCTACACTTATATTTCAGGGTGGCAGGACGAGACAAGGAAAGGGGGTTGTATCTTCCTTCTGGTTGGTGTCATAGAATCAAGGAGTTGGAGCTTCCTTTAGGTTGGATCTTGAGAACTAGGTGGTTGTAACCACCTTCTGGTTGGATCCGTAGAACCCAGGGGGTTGTATCCTCCTTTAGGTTGGAGCCAGAGGATTCAGGGAGTTGTAAATTACTTTAGGCTGGAGCCTGTAAATAGGGGGTTGTAGCCTCCTTACAGTTGCAACTGGAGAATTGGTAAGTTGGTGCTTCCTATGAATGAATTCTTGATATATATGAGAAAGCATTATGTGGTTTTCTCTCATTTGGGTTTCCACGTAAATACTGGAAAACTATGTTCTTAATGTGATTTTGATATGATGTTTCTTATGATTACATTCTTATGATATATATATATTGAATGCAATCATAAATGATACATTGATGATAAACTGTTGAACATTGTTAATAAAGTGACATCATATATATTGCAGTTAAAAGTGGTATAAAGTGCTCACACTGATTCACCCCCCCTCTCAATATTCCAACATATATATATACAATATGTTATTTTATCCTAATGTACTTTAACTTGATATTATTTTCTGTAACTTGTTCCCACAGAAAGTCAAACTTAATCGGAATATGTTTGGTCTTGGAATGCATCACTGGATTCTAAGAGATACTTATAGTATTGGTATTGTCACAAAATATTGAGATGGGATTATTATATTTTACTTGTATGTCTTCCAAGGTTTTCTTCATCCAGAGGACCTGAGTACACCATGTTGTTGCTGCAATATATTTTACTTCTATTGTAGAAAATGATGTTAAGGACTGCTTCTTACTTAACTTTTTAGGAAGTTGGCTTAGGTTGATGGACAATTGGTTTGGATTGTTGGTTGTCATTTGATGTCAACCCATAGAGAGTGATAATTTTTGGTTGTCATTGATTTCAATCCTCGGAGAGCGATATTGTAGATTGATATCAAGCCTTGGAAGAAGTCCGGTAGTGAATTCTAGTAGCACAAAGGAATTGTCAGTGTTTCATGGAAACCTGCATAGGAGATCTAGCTAAAGCAAGTACAAACAAAGCTTATCAAGAAAATAAGAGAGATTCAATATGGAAGAATGAGAAAATATATTCACACTACTCCAATGAGATGATGATTGATACATAGATCATGATCAATATGATACAATGAATAGGTGGAATACACTCATATATAGGGAAAAGCATTCCATAATTAAGAAAATCAATCAAGCAACTAGCTTTCCTTAGGAATGCAGTCATGCATAATAGTGATGGTAAAAATAGAAAGTCTAAAAATAGAACTAGTTAGTTAACTCCCAATGAACTAGTGTTACTCCCATTGAACTAGTGTGTTGAAAATAGAAATTTCTCCAGCACCCCCCCTGAACATCACTATGGAGTAAAAAATGAGTCCCGACTACTAGGCCATTTTAGGTACTCATGTACAATGCAACTAATAAACACTGAATAAAAGTGAGGAAAGAGGGAAAACCACGTGGGAACAAACGTCCCCCTCAAAAGATAATGTATCAAAAGAAGAAAATGACAGTTTCTAGGAAACTGTGTTCTTCACTGCAAGACGATCCCGCAAAGTCTAAAACTTCTGCTCGTTGAAAGTCTTCGTGAAGATGTAGAAATATTTATGGATCTAATGAAGTCCTTTGCCAACCTATCTAGCCTTGTACTTATTGATCTTGTGGACCCATCTGCACCTGAAAATATTCCTTTATGGTGGACATGGAACCAGATTCAAAGTCTGGTTCTATAGGAGTGAGGCATACTTCTTATGCATGGCTGATGTCCATAATGGATTTCCCGCAACCCTATTGTAGTTCTGTGGATCAGTAGATTGAACCACATAACAATGCATGGGAATCATAGGTTCTGAAGCTGAAAATACATGAGAAGGCCTCTGATGCTGAGATCAAGTCCTCCTTGAATCCAATGGATTCCCTGAAAGGTTGCTTGCTGCTTGAAGTGTCGTATGTGCCTTCTTGGGCATCTATTGAAGCTTTGGCGCTGGCTTCTTATTTGGATGTACTACCTGCTTATTTCCATGTACATAATTTGAGCTTATGGAATCATCTTTGATGTCTGAAACTGATGAAAGAACAAGAGTATATGCATGTTTCATTGGAGGTGCATGCAAAGTATTATCCTTATGTGTAAGTAGAATAGATGATTCATCATCATAAAACCTAGTGAATTTATACAACCTTGACTTGTGATCCACCTCACTAATTTCAATAATGGAATTTTCATGCATGTCAATTACTGAAACTAAATTTGATGTAAATTCAACCTTTTTACCTTTCTGAGCGAACTGATAAACTGAGAGAAGATTCATAGAAAGATTTGGACCATGTAGAAATTTCTCAAAGCTACCATTGTGGAGTTCCACTCTCCCTTCTCCTGCTACTGCTACTGGAGTATCATCCCCCATGAGAATAGGGGGTCTTGAGCATGGACTCAAGGAAGAGAAAACTTCCTCTTTCACTGCCATATGATGGGATGCACCAGAATCTATAATCCATGAATCAGATGAAGAATTAATTGCAACAAGAGCATGATGATTACCTTTCTTAGGAGCAGGATCTTCTTCCTTTTGCTTCTTGACTCCCTCTGGAATGAAGTTTCCAAGGTTGTTCTGCTGAAGTGCATGTGCCATAAGATCGATCTGTTTCTTCATGCATGTGGATTCTTCATGATTCAGTTTATTGCAGTAAGTGCATTGCTTTCCCTTCTTCTTCTTCTTGGAATCTGAAGAGTCTTTGGAACCTGAAGAATCATTAAAGGATTTGGAATATCCCTCCTTCCTATTCTGTTTGAATGACCCTTTTCCATCCTACATGGTGAGTGCATGTGCTTTGGGATCTTTCATGAGGCCCATATGTATGAGTTTTGTTTGCTCTTGTGTAAGAGACTCAATGAACTGAGCCAACGTAGGCATTTTCCAATTTGTTCCAAAAATACATCTGCCGTAATGGAAATTGGAGACATATATAGTGTATTCTGGTCCTAACTTGGCCAAGATTGTTAGAATAAGTTGTTTCTCTTGTGTAAACTTATCAATACCACATTCACCCAAGATTAATAGCAAAGATTTAAATTTAGTAAAAAAGTCTTGTATATTATCAAAACTTTTAGGGTCTAAGGTATTCAACTCTACCTCAAGCATATGACCTTGCATCTCATCCTGCTTTCCAAAGAGTCCTTCCAAGGTGGTCCAGATCTCGTTTGGAGTCTTGCATGTGACAACAATAAACCATAGATCAGTAGAGATTAACTCAAGAAGTAGTCTTGTGGCCTCATCCTTATGGTTCGCCCATCTCTTCTTATCAATCACTGGTGTAGGTTCTTTTTCTGTCGCCATTGTCAAATTATACAGTCCTTTTCTTTTGAGTTGGAATGTTTCCTTGGGCTTCCAATCAAAATAATTGTATGGTGTGAGGATTACCACCAAGTTTTAATGCATAATAGTTGTCATATCCATCTCTCCCATTTCTAAACAAATGGTTAGGAATCTCGCCAAATGGTTGAAAACCCACTTCCAAAATGGGCTGATTTACTTTTGTTGGGGGCTTTTTCCTCCAAAATGTAATATTTTGCGAGCAATGAATGTGGAAAGGTATGGCCATGGATTCGTATCAGTTTCAGGAGGCTATCTTGCGTCTCATGTTCTAAGAAAATGGTGAAGAATCTCGATAAACGGTTGAAAACCCACTTCCAAAATGGGTCGATTTACTTTCATTGTAGGTCGTCTCCTAAAAAATGTAATAGTTTGGGAGGAATAACTGCTGAAATTTACGACCATGTATTTAGCTTGCCAAAACTCTGATTTTCCTTATTCTTTGTCTTGTCTGGCTTGCTCCAAGCAGCATAGCTCTGATACCATGTCAGTGTTTCATGGAAACCTACACAGGATATCTAGCTAAAGCAAGTACAAACAAATCTTATCAAGAAAAGAAGAGAGATTCAATATGGAAGAATGAGAAAACATATTCACACTACTCTAATGAGTTGATGATTGATACATAGATCATGATCAATATGATACAATGAATGGGTGAAATACACTCATATATAGGGAAAAACATTCCATAATTAAGAAAAGAAATCAAGCAGTTATCTTTTCTTAGAAATGCATGCATGCATAATAGTGATGGTAAAAATAAAAAGTCTAAAAATATAACTAGTCAGTTAACTCCCAATAAACTAGTGTTACTCCCACTGAACTAGTGTGTCGAAAATAGAAACTTATCCAACAGGAATGGGTAAGGTACCCGAGTTTGTTTGAGGTATAAGGGCATGAATATCAGTGAATTTATAGGTAAGCCTATTCTAGATGGATAGTACATGTCATTTCATTTCTGGTAATATGTTGAATGCCAGATAACCCATCACGGTTAGATAGTTATGGCTGCATGAAGTTGGAGAACCATCATGAATTATATAGAAGATCCTAGAAGGTCAAAGAAGTCAAATTATTCTAGAATCTCCTAGAAGAAGTTGACCAGTCAAAGTGGTTAGTCATGGGTTAAAGTGGTTGCAACAAGAAAATAATTAAAAATAAATTAGTTGCAACTAGAATTGGAGAGTTTACTATTTGTGGATAAAGTGGTTAAAAGTTAAGAACCAAATACCTGAATACAAAATATCACAATAGATCCAAAGATATATGAATACAATCACCACACAAGATATATGAAACCATATAGAAAACCACAACTTTATTATACCAAACCCTTGAGGTAGGGCAACACCATACAATGGATCCTATTATGGAAGGGATCCTCTCCTGTTCACTTGCCTCTTCGAGGGGGCATCCTCCTATTGAGCTACCGCTCCAAATACAATACTTCTCTTCATGTCTCATTACATTGCTTGAACTCCTTTATATAGTGCTACCATCACCTAAGAACATTCTAGAGGAGGAATCTTCTAGAAGTAGAACCTTCTAAGAAGTCCTCTTACATTTATTATATCTAATTACCCATTTATTATATCTAACTACCATAGTGGGCCTTTATTAATATAGTGGACCTAGTCCACCTTACATTGAATGACCACATTCCTATATATTAAATGACTTCCACTAATAACACATAACTACATTCCCATTGGGTACCTCCCTAGGTACCCCATATTACCTCCCTAGGTATACCACATTAAGTGGACAAAGTGGCTAAGTGGACAAATTTGGTTAAGTGGGAAAAGTGGCTAAGTGGACAAAGTGGATAAGTGGAAAAATTTGGTTAAGTGGACAAAGTGGCTAAGTGGACAAAGTGGTTAAGTGGATACTTCTAGAGGAAGCTACTTGGAGAGTATAAATAAGAGAGCAACGGTCTCCCATTAATATTGATTGAGAATACTGAATATCTACAAGTGACTGAGGTAACCAAAGGAGATATAAGGAAAATTTTATAGGGAAGGTGAAGTAAAGAAGGCCAAAATTCAAGGGAGGATAAAGTCTTTTTATGATGTTTTCTAAGGTATGTTATTTACAGGTCATCTCACCATTTTCACAATAATGTTTCTTCTACAATGATTCAGACAAAAAAAATATGGAGGCTGTTGAGACAAAATATCCAAGTAACTTTGATAAACATTTGATCTTGTGGGTCATTTTATTTTGGGAGTTACACTCCGTGGAAAATAAGGTTTGTGGGTAGTCCTGAAACTAGTCATAAAAAGGTGTTTCGGGTAAAAATGTCATAACTTATTCATAACAGATCCAAATTCAATAAGAGAAAGTGTATTGGTTATAGTACAGACTGTAGTATTTTGTGTACCATTTAAGATCCATACACCAAATATTTCATGCGGGGAATGCTCTACACATTCGTTCTCTAAAATAAGACAAAATTCAGCAAGGTATGCCATTTTTGCTATAGCTCAATTTCTAGGAGGTTACAAGCAGTGAAACCTGGAGGAATTGTCGAAAAGACACTATTGAAAATTGTGTATTGTTTTAAGATATTTATTCATTACAGGTACATAGTTATGATTATTGCAAGTTAGGGTTGTTGACTAATCAAAAATTGTTCATGTGAGACTAAAGTAAAGTTTGATGAAAATTATAGTCTCTTGTTGTTAAGGTTAAGGAAGGTTTGGATGTATGTGATCATATAAACCAGGTCTGTTACAGAGATACAAATCAAATTTGGATGATGAAATTGATGAGGGATTTTGGTTGAGGTATGTTACAGATAGAGGTTGTATAACAATGAGGTTGTCGCACATGGTTTGATGTAATGGTTTATGGTATTGGTTTTATGGATAGAGTGATGAATTGTTATATAAATTTTGATGGTTATATTGGTGTATGTCTTTAGTATATGTTTGAGGTACATGTTGGCTACATGGTTGAGACAAGTAGTTGATGAGTTGGCACATACATGAGGTGTATAGTTGATGATGTTGGTACATCTTGATGAGTCATAGTTTATGTGTATTTGATCCATGATTGGTACATATTTGGTAAATGGTTGATGCACTTGTTGATGGTACAGGTTGAGGTACATGTTGGTGCATGGTTGATTCAATTTTTTATGGTACAAGTTGATTACAGGTTGTTTGGTACAGGTTATTTGGTGCAGGTTCATTGGTATAGGTTTACAATAGTATATCTCACAGTGATAGTGTGACAATGGTTCCATCATTTTACTTATATTTGAGGGTGGTTGTATGGAGTAAGGATATATGGTTTTAGCCACCTTTCGGTTGTAGCCAGAGAACATATGGGGTTTCAACCTCCTTCTAGTTGTAGCGAGAGAATTGCGTATTTTGAGCTTCCCTCAGGTTGTAGCCTAAGAAATTAGGGGGTCAGAGCCTCCATATAGTTGTAGCTAGAGAATTGGAAGTTGGTGCTTCCTTGAGTGTAATCCTTGACATATAAGAAAAAAATTCCATGGTTTTCTCCTGCATTGAGTTTCCACGTAAATATTGGTGTACTGTGCATTGTGTGGATGTATTTTTTAATTTTTATTATGCACTGATGAATGTTAATGATTATAATAAAATAAGATATTGATGATGAACATATGAACATGGTTGAATAAGTAAAAGAATATAATTTTTGGTTTAAAGGATTAATAATTGGTATAATTTCTCATTATGGATTCACCCCCCCCTCAGTAATCCAATAATTGGTATCAGAGCCAAGTTCCTTTACGAAACAATTTAACCACTAGAAGGAGATCATGGATTATTATGAGAATGGAGTACCATTGTTTAATGGTGAGAATGGTTTAAAGTATGATATATGGAGTGGAAGGAAGAAAGTATTTTTAAAGGAACAGGTGTATGATATTTGACAATTAGTTGTTACCAGATATGATAGTTCAAAAAGGGAAAAGATTACATCAAAGAAGGAACTGAAATGAAATAAAAAAATTGCAATGGATTTCATTTTGGAAGGACTATATGATTCAACAAAGGACAAAGTGGGTAAATGTTCATCAACTAAAGAAATTTGGGATAAGTTACATAATATATATTCTTCACCCATCACAAATTCAGATAATGTCAAAGACAATGCAGGTACATATCAAGAAGAAAGATGTTCATCATGTCAAATAGATTCAGAAGATGAAGAGTACATAATCAACAAAAGTATGTTGTTTTTCTTTAATTGTGAAAAATGTGGACATCTTGAAATGGAATTCCATGAAGGAAATGAGACAGAAAAACTAATTGAAATAGAAGACAATTATGAAGAAGAACTGATCAGTGATTTAGATGAACTAAGAAAAGAAAGAGAAGAAAACAAGTCACTCAATAAAGAATTGATGAAACAAAATGAAAGTGTTCACATTTTTTAAGAAGCCCAGTAGGTCATCGAGAAATTAAGAACTCAGCTAGAAGAAGCCAGAAAGATCAAAGAAAATATTGAATATCAAAAGTAGTATTTGGAAGCCAACATAGAGGCATAGAATGAAGAAACATAAATGAGAGAGAAGATATTGATAGATCATCTTAAGGAAAGAAATAAGGATACAAACCAACTTGAGGTAGAGTTTGGTCAAGAAGAGAAAGGACTTGAAGAATAAATAATCACATTAAAAATATATCTTGAAGAAGCAAAAAGAACATAATAAGTCATGAAGTCTCAGATAATGAAGAAATTAGAAGAGGTTGAGAATCTTGAAGAAGAATGTGTCACATTCATAAGTAAAATCGTCAAGCTTAGCAAGAACGTTGAAGAGACAGAAACATCCACATCAGTTGTAGAGAATGACGATAAGCACTCTAGGTTGTAAGAAAATAAGAATGAAGAAAAGTGAAAGAGTTATGAAGAAGTACTGAAAGGAAGGAGTCATGGTCAACCATAATCTAATAAAACTAAGAAAGATACATCTTTAAGACGACCATCCATGTTCAAGCCACAAAGAAGCTTCAATCATGTGTTGGATTACTGAGGGGGGGGGGGGGGG
>ML815919.1:33956-46704 GCA_009831015.1 Picea engelmannii | reverse complement strand
TATCCATATAGAATAGTATTATCTAAAAATATATCATAACTCATACTGTTACCCATCAAACAAACTTGGGTCCATTACCCAAACCTGGGGTCTCCAACTTCTCATGGCCATAACTCTCTAACCGTGAGAAATTATGTGACATTTCACATACCAGCAGAAATGACATGACAAGAACTATCCATCTAAGATATTTTCCCTGACAAATTCACTTTCCTTCATCTCATTATTCCACAATTAAGCATGGGTTCTCTTACTCCACAAAGCATCTTCCCGTGAGGGCTTTCACCATAAGGGGACCACTTTGGAGTTCATCCATATTTACTTCTTATCAACCATGAAAAAACAATACTGAGTCATATTTACATCAAACACTATTGGTTCCATTACCCAAACCTTTGTGCTATGGGTCTTTCTCTAAGGGTTGACATCAATGACAACCAACCTTAATCAACAACAACCTTGGGTCCATTACCCAAACCTTTGTGCTACCGGAATTTATCCAAGGGTTGACATCAATCACTAAGGGTTGACATAAATATACAATATCACTCTCCAATATATGACATCAATGAAAACCAACAATCCATACCAACTATCCATCAACGTAATCCAACTGTCTGAAAATATCCCCCTTTGGCATTGATGGCAACACCAACATTGATGGCAACACTTAGTCATAATAAAATTCAGGCTTATACTCTTCATAAATTTTTCTATCTCTCCCCCTTTGACATCAATGGAAAAGGGTATCTCCCTTTGGGGCTTCTCCCCCTTATTGAACTCTCCTTGGGGTTGCTCCCTCTATCTATGTGCCTTTGATTTTTCTTTGTGTTTATAATCCTATGATTACTCTCTTTCCCTTCATATGAATAATATGTCCCCCTTTGACAAAGGGTATCACTCTGAAGTAATATCGCTCATTCTTCCCTTGTGATAATCGCTCCCCTCAGAAACATTCCTGTATTCTCTCTCTCCAATCATTTACCTTTGCATCTGATAAATCTCTCCCCCTTTTTCCTATTTATGGTGCTTCCTCATGTACATGTAAGACATATAAGATAAGCATTCAAAAGCATTCATTTTGGAGTAGAAATTACTCATAGTCTCTGGCAAAGATACTCAAGGGCTTCCCGTGGAAGCGGTTTTGTAAAGATGTATGCCACTTGTTCTTTGGTTCCCACATATTCAACTTTGATGTTCTTCTCTGCAACCTGCTCCCATAGAAAGTGATACTTGATTGGAATGTGCTTCGTCTTGGAGTGCATCACCGGGTTTTTTGAGATACTGATGGTGCTTGTATTATCACAATAGATTGGAATGGGCTCATCATACTCAACCTGTATATCAGTCAAAGTTTGTTTCATCTATAGAACCTGTGTACAACATGTTGTTGTTGCAATATAGTATGCCTTGGCTATAGATAAGGATATTGATGATTGTTTCTTTCTTAGCCAAGATACTAAACACTCACCCAAGTAAAACGTTGATCCATTGGTGCTTTGTCAGGCATCAATGCAACATGCCCAATCTGCATTTGTGTAGGCAATAAGTGATAGATCCTTTCCTTTTGGATACCATAATCCAAAATCTTTTGTTCCTTAGGGATATCTGAAAATCCTCTTCATTTCTAATACATGTGATTCATTTGGTGCTGCTTGAAATCGTGCCACCTATCCAACTGCCTGCATTACATTTGGTTTGGATGTTGTCACATATAGTAAGGTACCAATCATTAACATGTATTGCCTCTGGTCTATAGACTTTGAATAATCATCTTTCCTCATCTTGCAACTGGTTTGCATAGGAGTGGTAACTGGTTTGCAATCGTCCATTCCAAACCTCTTTGGCATTTCTCTGATATACTTAGTTTGAGAAATAAACATTCCTTGGTTTTTTTGACATATCTGAAGACCCAAAAAGAAGGATAGTTCTCCAAGTAATGACATTTCAAAATCATTCTGCATATCCTTTGTAAATTTATGGCTTAACCTGTCATTAGTACTTCCAAAACAATATCATCAACATAAATTTCAATTAATAAAATATTACCTTGAGTTACTTTGATGTAGAGGTTGTTGTCT
Organism: Picea engelmannii; assembly: GCA_009831015.1. Classification (NCBI taxonomy): domain Eukaryota; kingdom Viridiplantae; phylum Streptophyta; class Pinopsida; order Pinales; family Pinaceae; genus Picea; species Picea engelmannii. Next base: position 44,623 of record ML815919.1, on the reverse strand, counting down.
GCGCTTGCTTTCCATAGTCCATAGGGAGTTTTGTCATTGTTTTTTTTTTATCATTAATCTATTTTGAATGTGAACTGATGTATGCACTACATGTGTCCAAAAAATATCTATCAATTTGGAATCCATTATCATTGTTCGATCCATTTCCTGTGTAATTATCATGCATTATGATAATGCTCCTTTGTCTCTGAACCACTCTCTGAACCAATATATGAATCCATGCTCTCGTCCACTATCATATATCTGTCAAAACTTGCTAAGTGTTCTTACAAATCCATCTCTGTCCATACTGTCCAAGACTCTACTCATGCAATTGTCAATAATGCTAACCCATTTATCACTATACTATCATGAAGTCTTGATTAATCTATCAAACTGTACTTCTCCTAACTGATTTCTCTAAATCTGTCTTCTCAAACTCTACAAGATGCTCGAAGGATGGTTATTTGGTCTGTCATAGCTATCGCATAGAATCCCCCTATCTAATATTCATATTACTTGGGATTCTCTAAGCTGGATGGCTCAGAACAATTCTTGCTCTGATGTGTATTCATCATCATCTTCATTGGTAGATTCATTATCTCTCTGAGCTTTGACTTCTTTCTTTCTGCATGTGGATTCATATTTCACTACAATGCCTGAAAGTACAATCTCTTGAACCTGTTCCTTATTTAACTGTCCTTCCTTTCTTTTAGTTATTTTCTAAACCTTTCTTTATTTGACATCTTTCTTTTTCTCTGCGGAATTTTCTTCATCTCGTTTTATTTCCAATCTTGCGATCTCAGGTACCTAGTCTTTGTTCACCTATTCTTCTTGTTTTCTTATCCATACTTTCTTATATTTGATATCAATATTCTCTTTCATGGAAGTATCAATCATGCTTACACAATCATTAGCTATGTGTCCATAGTTATGACATTTGTAACACTCAATGTTACGTGTGACCACATAGGCACTTCTTGCTTGAACATTTCTTTTATAATCCCTGCAATATGCAACCTTATGTCCAAAATTAGTACAATGAAARCAATGACCATAAAATAAATTTGCATACCTAGGAGTGAATGATCTTCTTTGTGGTGTAGTCCTTCTGAATTTTTGCCTTGACTGATCATGATCATGATTGAAGCTTCTTTGTGGCTTGAACATGGATGGTCTTCTTGAAGATGTATCTTCAATAGTTTTCTTAGATTCTGGTTGACCATGATTCCTTCCTTTGAGTACTTATGCATCACTCTTTCTATTTTCTCCATTCTTCTTTTCTAGCAACTTAGAGTGCTTCTCTTCATTCTCTATAATTGATGTGGATGTTTCTGTCTCTTCAACGTTCTTGTTGAGCTTGACAATTTTACTTCTCAATGTGACAAATTCTTCTTCAAGATTCTCAACCTCTTCTTCTTTATTCATTATCTGAGACTTCATGAATTCTTCTGTTCTTTTCGCTTCTTCAAGATGATTTTTAATGTGATTATTTCTTCTTCAAGTCCTTTCTCTTCTTGACCAAACTCTGCCTCAAGATGGTTTAGATCGTTAGTTCTTTCCTTAAGATGATCTTTCTATATCTTCTCTCTCATTTTTGCTTCTTCCTTTTGTGCTGCTATGTTGGTTTCCAAACACTTCTTTTTAAATTCAAGATTTTCTTCAATCTTTTTGGCAAAATGAAGTAACAGAAACATGAATTGAATCTTACTATAACAACAATCTAATAAACAACACACAATTGTAAGCAGTGATCAACTAATCATAAACCAAGATAAATTAAGACAATGAAAAGAAAAATACAAGTAAATGAATAAGACGAACACATACCAGATTGAGGGGGTCCTTCCTCACCTAGCATGCATGGCCAAATGTAATATACCAGATATAAAATGTATGCAGAACGGAAATAAAATGCTAGTAATGGCAGAATAACACCAATATAACCAGAACATTCACCACAATAACCCTGAAATGATATAAGAATAACAACAGAAATAGCACGTGAATCTGAAAGCAATGTTCACAGGCCTCTTCGACGAGGCAACCTCCAGTTGAGAAGAGTTATATTACAATAATATCCAAGCTAGGGTTCTCATACCCTTGACTCTTATTTATACTAAAAAGAAGCATCCAGAGGAAAATCCTTCTAGAAGCGGAAGATTCTATTAGGTCTTCTTACATCCACCTTATTCTATTTTATTGAAAGGCCTTATTAATATTGACCTTTATTACATCTGAATATATTGTTCTACCTATGTGTGGGTTAGGAACCTAAAATGTCCGGCCCCTTAAAAACATCATTGTCCTCAAGGCTTGAGATGAGGAAATTGTTGCAGAATGGTAGTTGGTTCCCAAGTGGTGTCTATTGGAGTTGTATCTTTCCATTGAACTAGAACTTCCTTGATGGTTCTTTGACGTAGACAACGCTCACGCTGGTCCAAAACTGCTTCTGGTTGTAGCCAAATGGATCCTTCTTCAGCTAAATCTGGAAGGTTGTTTTGAATTTGGCACTTAGCTCCAATCACCTTCTTTAAGCATGAAACATGAAAAACAGGATGTAGCTTTGAATGGTTGGGCAAAGATAATTGAAAGGAAACTTGTTCCACATGCTTGAGCATGGTATAAGGACCATAAAATTTGGGCACTAGCTTCTGACAACTCTCGACCTTGAGAGAAGTTTGCTTGTAAGGTTGCAGTCGAAGAAACACCTGATCTCCTTATGCAAATTGACGTTCAGAGCGACCTTGATCTACTTGTTGCTTCATGTGATTCTGTTCCATGACCAAATTCTCTTTGAGGGTAGGGATAATGGCCACTCGATTTGTAAGTGTTAGGTCAACCACATGGACCTTCGAGGCACCCGGTAAGTATGAGAGAACAGAAGGTGGCTTCTGTCCATATACCACGATTCAACTAGGGGTAACCATTGAGCCCACTAATTTTTCTTTTTCGAGACAAAACAACTCAAATATGTTTCCAAACACTTGTTGACAACTTTCATTTGGCCATCAGTCTAGGGATGATAAGTTGTACTGAGATGCAATTCTGTTCCTTGTATCTTGAACAGTTCTTGCCAAAAATTGCTTGTGAAAGTTGGGTCGCGATCCAAAACAATAGCTTGTGGCATGCCATGAAGCTTGAAGACCTGATCCATGAAGATTTGAGCCACTGTGGATGTTCTAAACGGGTGTTGAAGGGCACAAAAATGAGTTTACTTGGAAAGGCAATCAACAACCACCATGATGACGGATTTATTTCCCGATTTGGGTAACATAGTAATAAAATCCATAGAGATATCCTTCCAAATAGCAGGTGGAATCGACAGTGCTTGTAGTGTGCCCGATGATTTGACTGCTTCTCCCTTGTTGCATTGACACATGTCACATTCAACTACAAAATTATGAATGTCCTGTTTCATACCATCCCAGAAAAAGGAACATTTCACCCTATCATAGATTTTGGTGAACCCAGAGTGACCTGCCATGGGTCTAGCATGAAGCTCAGAAAGTACCATGGATTTAAGCTTTGATTGTTTACTTAAATACAAACAGCCTTTGTATCAAAGTTCCTCATGGAGCCAAGAGTACCATAGAGAAGCTAGAGCATTGGACTGCAATTCCTGGATCAACTGTGAACTTTTGGGGTCTTATAGCCATTCCTGGCAAACTGCTTGGAGCTAATCTAGTACAATGAATGAAAGAGAAAAAAAGGATCCTTCATCTTCATATTTTCGGGAAAGTGCATCTCCAACCACATTGTCTTTGGCTTTCTTATAAATGATCTCGTAATCATATCCAAAGAGTTTAGTCACCCATTTTTGTTGTTTTGCGGAGGAAATGCGTTGTTCCAGAAAATACTTGGGGCTTTGATGGTCTGTCTTAATTTGGAACTATTGCCCCAATAGATAAGGACGCCACAGATCCACAACATGCAAAATAGCCAACATTTCCTTTTCATAGATGGATTTGCCCAGATTGCGTTCAGATAGTTGCTTTCTGCTAAAGGCCAAAGGTTTACCCTCTTGCATAAGGACAATACCAATTCCTTTCCCCGACGTGTCACATTCTAACACAAAGGTCTTTGTGAAATCGGGAAGGGAAAGGACTGGAGTGGTGCACATGGCCATCTTCAAGGTTTGAAAAGCTTGAGAAGCGGTTGGAGTCCAAGTGAAAGAGTTCTTTTTGAGGAGAGCAATGAGAGGTGCAACAATCTTCCCATAATTCTTAACAAACTTGTGATAATACCCTGTTAAGCCTAGAATTCGACGAAAGATATTAAGAGTATTTGGGTGAGGCCAGTCTTGCATAGCTTCAATCTTTTTAGGATCCACCCCAACGCCATCTTTTCCAACCAAATGACCCAAGTATTCTACTTCTGAGGCACCAAAATCACATTTAGACTACTTCAGGAAAAGTTGGTGTTGAGAGAGTAGATGGAGAACTCGATCCACATGAGCAAGATCGTTTGTCTAGGTTTTTCTATAGATGAGGATATCATCAAAGAAAAAAGGGCGGAGAAAAGGATGGAATACATGATTCATGAGGCTTTGGAAGGTGGAGGGGCCATTACACAAGCCAAAGGGCATGACCAAAAACTCATAGTGGCCCTCACGAGTTCTAAAGGTATTCTTGGTAATATCTGCCTCTTTCACACGTGTTATAACCCTAAATTGCACCACACATGCTTACCTGGCATCAGGCCAACTCATGTCTCTTCCTTGCCAAAGCCATGCTGAATAAACTCTTGAAAAACCTCTTAAATTAAGTAACCTGTGCCCTAACCCATTACTGGGCGCGTTGGAACGCTGTCAGGCCCACTACTGCACACGTTGGAACGTTGGTTGGCCCACTACAGCTCGCGTTTACCTAACAAAGCACAAAAACAGGAAAGTTGTCGATGGGACGAAAAGATTTGGGTCAGTTAACTAGAACTCCCAGCCATGCATGGCCGAGAGTTCATCCAAAACCCTAGCTCCTTATAGCCTATAAAAGAAGGGGTAGGGGTACTATTTGGAAGGAGGAAAATCATAGCAAAGAAACTCTGCCCAATTGCCGAATCCGTTTTGTCCGAACCCTTTAGCCTTTCCTCAAGCTTTAGGAGAATTCAAGCAAAGCAGTTGGAGGACAAAGAAGAGGAGGAGCCCAAGATCAGGATCAAGGAACGGTGGTCGATCTCTATGATTATTGTAAGTTGATTCATCTTGAGATTAATAAAGAATACTTTTCCTGTCCCAATGTACGAGTCTTATATATTTTATTTTATTTATGCTTAATCTCTAACCCTCTAGTAGAACAATAGCATGCATGCGTAGTGTTTTTGTCTTGATTGCAGGATCGTCTTTGGAAGAAGCAGCAGAAGCAAGGAGATAAAGTGAAACGGAGGATCTACACCAAACGTCGACAAAAAGGTTAGTTGGTTCTCTCCATGTTTGCATGTGAAAAAGGGTTTTAGGTTTGGGGTAGAAGGTTAAAAGTAATTTCTTAAGGGTCATGATCTGCATGCAAGTTTAATCCCTAGCTTGTTAGTTCGTAGGGTATAATTTCCCAACAACAGAATTGGCGACTCCACTGGGGATATTACTCTTAGGGTTTCCGGATTTCATAGAGGTTCTTGGGTAGTTTAAAGAATTAAATTTTTTTCTTCTTTGTTTGTCTGTTTTCTGTTAGGTCAGAGCTAGCAGGGAACCTGGTCATTAATACTAGCTTTTCCTTGACTGTGCTTGGCATTTATTATCGGGACACACAGAGGTACATGCGGCCTGCAGAAGGCCTGCATGCGTGTAACCCGTGCCCTAACCTTCTACAGACCGCGTTTGAACGCTTGCTGCAGAGGTTTCAGTAGCGTGTAGGACTCAGGAAGATTGAGAGGCAGTCTCCTCTTCCCTGTCAGAAGTTTACCTTCTCAGGGGGGTTTCTAGATCCTGTCTGGGTCTTGCTGGTTCACTATCTTGTTTTCAGTCTACTTTATTGTGTTTTTTATTTTTTGCATTCATTTTCTTTTTCTATTAAAATAGAAGTATCCAAGCCTTTAAGAGACCCTGGTTGTCAGTACTAGAGGCCTTTTTCAGGTCTGGGCTGCCTGTGGTTGTTTTGTCTTATATTTTACACAGACCCGCGACCTGTTTAAGCTTAGCCCGCGGGTACCCGCGCGCTGTTATATCTCAGCACGCGTTTGCACGCGTGTTGTTTCAATGACAGTCGCGAACTTGATTGGTTGCTTTGCAGCCTAGGTGGGGCAGTCATCCCCTCCTATGGTGAGAAGTGTTCCTCTCAGGGTCTTGAGTCTGGGGCTGCACAATCAGCAGGTTAGGGCCTCTTATCCTTAGCCTGTGTTTTTATTAGTTGATGTTTTGATAGAAAAGACAAAAGAAAAATGTGTGTTATGGTTTTTAGACAAGCATTAGAATCGATGCTTTCTTGATTGCTTTTGTGCGTCTTTTCTCTGGTTTGTTGCGATCTGCGCTTTAAGCTAGAACTTTATTTTGTTTTCTTGGTTTTGTGCTTGTTGTCATTTTCCCTTTATTTCTTCATTTTGCAATTAAATAAAAAAAAAATCTCTTGTTTCATTTTCTTCTTGGTTTGAAGATTGTGTCGTTGCCTCAGTAGCTAGGAAGAAGTCTTTTTTCATAAGTTTTTGCACTGCATTTAGAGTATAAGTAGCTCGCAGATTTGAGTGAAATTACTTGGTGTTTGTTCCATGAAATCTTAGGAAAGTTGAAGAGAAAAGAAGTCTTTCTTGTTGAAAAGTTGCTGGTTTTTTCATTTTCTGTAAAAGTTTTTGTTTCCAAGCATTTCTTGTTCATTTTGCTTTGAGTCTTTACACACCATCAGTTTCACTCTCAATACCTTGTGACTTAAAAAAACCCATTAAAAGAAATGCTAATTAAAAAACGATTAGACTTTTCGTTTGTAGGGTACATACACTAGCTCAGGACTAGTGCCTTGGAATAGGTTGGAGAGTAAATTCTCCAAGGCCACTCAAACCAAACATTGGAGTCTGTCATAGGGAGTGTAGAAGTCCAGTTACAGAAAGTTATCCGGGACCCCCCTCTAACACAGGGGCTAAACATGAGGTCGCGCAAGGAAAGGTAGTGGAGATAACCCCTCCAAAGCTGGACCGAGCGTAGTGGAGAACACATATCAAGGATTTTTGAGGGATTCCGTCGTTTGCATTTGCCACGGAGCTTCATGGGTCTCGAATTCGTTCGAGGTCCTCAGTTGTCTTACGGACCATTTGCTCTCGATACCCTTGACAGGTTTTGGGCTTGATACCCTGCTCATTGTGGTCTACCTGACTATCGACTGTACCCGCCTGCTGACTGTTCACATGCTGGCAAACTAGTTTACAATCTTTTCTAGGGACATACACAGGTGACTGCGGGGGTATACCGTGGTACCTAGGATAGACATCGGGCCACGCTTTGCAGAGTATACCCGGAGGGTGCTTCCGTATTCGAGTTGCACTTGCACCGGTAAGTTGCTCTAGTGTTGGTTGTTGTAACTGTTCTTCAAAATAGTTAGTGATTACTTGTCTTATCTCATAGGGGCTTCTTTTAGTGTGTGTTACTGTTTGTTCGTGTAGAATACCTTAGCGTGTCATGAATATTCTCACACAGTGGAGGATTCAAATCTCCACCGGTCACGAAGGCTTCTGGGCCTGCCGCCGGTTATACTGGAGCCACCCTCGCCACCATTGAGGTGGAAGCTAGATCAACGAGGGTCTTTCGAAGCAACCGGGTTTCAAACCATTGAGCTCGAACAACTCCCAGAGGAATCAACCGCCAATCTTGGCGTAGTTGAGACCCCATCCACTGATACTTGGTCGGATATTATTGTGCCAATTCATTTCTACAAACGCCTGTCAGTGCCTAACCCAGTGATGGAACCAAACTTTGTTACTTCCTCTGGGAATTCTTCCATTCCCATCACCGTTGCTACCACAGGAGAAGCTTCTCCTAACTTGCCTTTCTCGATAGTCCAGGCCACCATGGTCTCGGCCGCAACTACGTCGCGCAGTGGATCGACCCCATCTATCGCAGCGGCCACACCTCCTTACACACCCAGTGCGACAGGCCCTCCGTTTTCATACGATATGCCTAGTTCAGGTACAAGTCCTGCACTCACTTCCTCCACTTTACAGACTTTGGGTCTGGGGGCAGGGAGCTCTAACGCTCCTCTACAAGGTCAACTTGGGGGAATTCTTGTCCCTTTCAATGCTTTTCCTTACGCTGGAGTTCATATCCCTCCTTCGTCCCCTTCGCTTGGTGGATTGCATCAGCAGTCCGTCGGGCAGCCTGCACACACAAGTTCATTTGGAGCTGGGAGACAAGGAACACCTGTGCAAACTCAGCCGGTAGGTTCGTCACCATTTGTTTGGAATGGGACGTTTGGTAATAACACTTTCGCATCTACTTCTTTCCCATCTGGGGGCACACCCATTTTTGGACAGTCTACTCCGGCACAGGGTACTATTCCTGCGCTGGGGGCACATATACCAGGACCTTGGAACTCAGGACAAGGATCCGTTCCTTCCTCTGGAATGCCATACTGGGGTAATTCTTTCCACAGTCAATGGAACCCCGGACAGACTTCTATGCCTCTCCCATCGGGACCGGCATGGGGTAATCCTTCCCAAAGTCCGTCGAACACGATGAATGCCCAACATCCTATGTCCTTTATGGGGAATCAGTGAATGATGTCTCCTCAGATGCAAAACCCTTACGCTGGCCAGGGCCATGGTTTCTACCATAATCTGGGCCAGCAGCCAAAATTTTCCTGGCAACCTGGTGCCAATCAAACTCCAGGACCCTTTTATCCAGGCTATCAGCAGCAACCTAAACTACCATTCTTGGTGACGTTACACTTGCCAGATTTGACTCGGTTGTTAAATGATCCTATCTGTCACGATCCACGTTGGCCTCCTATGCCAACGAAGTTGCCTTCGGACATTCCAAAGTTTGAGGCCAAGCCTAACGAAGATCCAGGTGATCACGTGACTACTTTCCACCTTTGGTGTTCATCTAACTCACTGAAAGATGACTCCATCCAGTTGTGATTGTTTCAATGCACTCTTATTGGGAGTGTCGCAAAATGGTACATAGAGCTTGATCGTTCACGATACTCTTCTTTTGGTGAACTGGCGATGGCCTTCCTTAACCATTTCCAGTTACCTGTGAGATACGACGCCGGCACAGAGTTGCTAGCCAATTTCGAGCAGACGACAGCGGACCATATCTCGGATCATATTCGAGAGTGGCGACGCCGAAAGAGTCTTATCAAGGTACCTGTCCCACCAACATTCCTTCTTGAGTGGTTCCTTAAGTCTTTAGTTCTGCAGTTATCCAAAGACGTCACGACTTCAGGGGTTTTCTCCGAGGAAGATGCCATCATGAGGGCTCAACAGTTTGAGCTTATCTATTCTCAGTTTGGTCTATTGTACAACATCCTGCCGGATGCACCACGATCGATTCTGGATAAAACCAGACAGAGAGCCAGACTACATGCTGACGGTATCGTTGGTTCGGAAAAAACTAAGCCCGCTGAGCAATTGACAAAACAATTGCAGCATTTATCTATACAACACTCAGCGGCAAGCCAGACTACTGCTTTGGTTGCTCCTCCTACCCAAACGTCGAAAGTACACTCCGTACAGACGACTAACCCAAAGGCCACCCAGCAGCCTGAAGGGAAGAAAAAACAACGCAAGAAGAGTAAGGGGGATAAGAAACCACTGATAATGCTCGTGAGGGAACCACGGAGAAAAGGAAGGCGAGGTATCCGTGCAACTTATGTGCGGAAGACCACCCGACCCATCTATGTCCTCGAATTTCGGAGGCCCAGAAGTTTGTCACATAGCAACAGCAGGCTGTGTTGACTAATCCCTTTCAGCATGGGCAAAATTTAACTCAAGCCTCTTCAAGTGCCGAAGGGGGCAGCCAAGAAAACTGCCCTCCCCCAAACAATTCCTCTTCCGCGAACGTATACATGGTTAAAAGTGACACTTTAATCACGACTAGAGCACACGACTATAGTAAACCAAGTGCCTCTGAGAAGGGCAAAGAAGCCGAGATCCCATCTCTTCCTCTACATATCGAGAAGATGTTGGGTGAAACAATGACGCGCATTCCAAAAGGTGAGTTTAAGCGAGCTTCTCACAATCCAAATGCAAGGGCCTCCTAGAACTACTCTGTGGTGGAAGATTTATCCCAAACCCCTTGTGCTATGTTCTCTTTGGAAGTCCTCCAAAGTTGCCCTGCTCAGAGGAAAGCCTTGTTGACTACGTTAGGCTCTACTGAGACTTGTAACCTGGGTACCATCATGTTAGATACGACTGACTTGAAACCTCATTTTCCTTACCACGTCGCGTTTCATATAGTAGTGGCTCATCCCACGAAAATTTTTACATGGAATATCTTCCTCACAGTGGTAGATGAGGGTGCTTCGACTTGCGTTATGTCGTTAGCATGATGGAAAGCCATTGGTCAACCTGAGTTGTCTCCGTCACCTACTCTCCTCACTACGTTCGATGGTCGTTCTTTTCGACCGCATGGCATCATTCCTTCTTTCCCTATGCAGTTAGGGGGGAATACCGTGTGCGTCGAAGTAGAGGTAGTTGATGCCCCCATCGACTACAATCTATTGTTAAGTCATAGTTGGACTTATGCAATGCAAGCAGTGGTCGCTATC
>ML815919.1:6335-18938 GCA_009831015.1 Picea engelmannii | reverse complement strand
AATTGTTCAAGTATAGCATGAAGTTGTGGATTGGTGACAGATTGAAACCAAGATTCAATATAGTCCTTGTTCCCTTGATTTCCTATAGATGTTACACCATGAATATATTTAGAAAAATGATCTTCCTTAATGTAGAAGAGATTCATATCCAGTGACCATGATGTAGAAGATGCTTCACTTTTTGGTTCCAATGTCTGTTTTTCATCAGATTTGTTGATCTTGTCGGTTTGTTGATGATGATAAGAAACTTCATTTTCAATTCTTGGATTTACAACCTGCCCAAACCTCATATGGATTTGTTGCAATGGTTTAGGTGAGGCAGGATAAGTGGTAAATGTAGGAAAGTTGTACAGTTCAACACTGTAAGTATACTGCACTACTGTATTATGGTTAGGGTGTGAGGTGGGTTGAACAGGAAGTTGTGTAGGGCATGGAGGAGCTTGATGAAAAGTTAAGTATGGAAATTATAGTTGATTGGTTTGTGTGGATGACCTTAATGGGAAAATAAGATGTTGTTGAAGAGCTTGCGGAAAGTATGGAGGATTGGTGTTTGCCGCAACATGAGGGAATGTAGTCATGGGATAATAAGATGGGCCATGCCAACCTTGTGGACAAGGTAGGTAGGACTGAGATTGGGGTTGCCACAGTTGCCATGGTGTATGAGTATTCAATGATTTCTTGTGAGAGTAAGGAAATGGAGGGATATAGTTTTGAATCATACATGTAGGCCATGGTTGTTGTGGTGAAATTGTTGCAACTCCTCGATGATATATTGTTTTTATCTTGGGTAAGGAGGGGCAATGATCTGTTGAATGACTCAAGTCACATATACCACAAATTATGAGACTATCCAAAGGACAATCCATTGAAATATGTTTCTTCTGGCACAAAGGACAAATTGTTTCTTTAGGTTCCTACCATTGCTTCTTATCCTTCAAAATATCCAATTGTGAATTTAATGAGCTAATGATACCAGCTTTAAAATTTTCAATTGAATTACTGATTTTAGCTCCTATAACTCTTGTTTTTGCAGCAGATTTAAAATATTGAGAAGACGGCTCACTAGAATTCTTACCAATCTTGAAGTTCCCTCTTGAATAACTTCTACATAACTCACAAATATCATCATATGGTAACTGAAATGCATCACTTGTTCCCATCAAATTTAAGATTTCTAAAGATTCATCATGGATTCCTTTGAGTAGGAGTGTTTTCAAGGTCTCTTTTCCCAATTTTTTTTGTTTGGATCTTTGAAGGTTGTATTGAAAGAGCTCCACATATTCCTCCAAACTCTCTTCTTCTCCTTTTTTCATTCCAAAGATATCGTCATTGACCATTCAATAATCTTGGTACCTTTGTAAGAATACATATTTCATGTCTTCCCAAGTTTGTATAGAATTCCCACCAAGGCTCATGAACCATCGGAGGGATGTTCCTTTTAGAGTAAGAAGAAAAACATTCAACTTTTGATCATTAGTAAAATAACCATAACCTCTACAAAGTACTTCAAATTGAAATAAGAATGCATCAAGGTCTTCATTTTCCAAACCGTGAAAAATTGGTAGATTGGATGGGGGAATGATTTTCATTTGTACCACTCCTTCAGGATCTCTGATGGGGAATTCAAAGGTAACAACTTTTGTCTCCTTCTTACCTGCCATCTTTTTGTTGGATTCTTCATGTGCTATCTCAAGGATCCTTCTTCAAATGTTCCTATCAACTTGTGAGTAGGATGGGTGGTGCTTACATCACCACTAAGAGAAATGATAAGATTTAGGATCAAAAACTAAAAACTAAATTCAAAGAAAGAAACAATCAAGAAACCTACATACTCTGACCCTTCACCTCGGAGTCAAAAACATGCAACTAAAAAAAAAAATGTCAGTTGGACTTGTGCACGCTTGATAACTTCCCCGGAAAAAGCACCAAAATGTTGGGCTCTAAATATGTCCTAAAATCAACCTCTATGCATCAGCCAAAGGTAAGCGCTGGCACAAGCATTTTGTTTGTTTCCTATGTAGGTTCTTACCTTTCATTTTCAATACCAAACCTCCAGAGATGCAACACCTATAAAGGAACAACAATCGTAAAGGGAACGGTAGTTGCTCCGTTCAAATGAACACAAATATACTCAAAGGAACAACAGTTGCGCGAAAGGAAAAGCAGTTGTTCCTTTCAAATGAACAACAACTACACTCAAAGGAACAACAGTCGCGTGAAAAGAACGTCAGTTGTTCCTTTCAAATGAACAACAACTACACTCAAAGGAACAACATTCATTACATTGGGTTGAACTAATGTTGAATTAATTGCATTGTAGTATTTGCCCAACTATTTAATTTTTCAACCCGAGGAAGTATTTTATTTCAAAGTACTCGTGCACAATATATGCAAGCAGCAAATTCCAACTAACACTATTATCTATTTAATAAAATAAAACACAACTTAAAATCAATCAAATCCGATCTTGCTTGAAACTACACTCAACTGAAATAAAATCACTACCATACTCTTACATAAATTAAAGGAGTATTAACAAAATGAAGTAACAGCAACATGAATTGAATCTTATTGTAACAACGATCTAATAAACAACACACAACTGTAAGCAATGATCAACTAATCATAAACCAAGATGAATTAAGACAATGAAAAGAAAAATACAAGTAAATGAATAAGACCAACACATACCAGATTGAGGGGGGCCTGCCTCACCTAGCATGCATGGCCAAAAGTCTTACAAGATTAAGAGAAAGTTGCACATAATTGCAGATCCATCAGCTCCTTTGTATTATTGAAGAAAACTCAGAAATTACATAATTTTAGCTCTTTCTTACAAATAAATTCTATATAATTTCATGACTTCCCCTCTCCTGATTGAAGAGGTCTTATTTATACAAATCAAATCCCCAAATCCCTGGGTTGCTCAAACAAATTGCTAAGTTTAGAGAACCGGTCGCAATTGTAAATCTGAAAAAATATTGTTTTAGAGAACTAGCGAGTTCTCTCAAACTGTAGCTCCAATTGGAAAATGACACTTGATGAACTCAAGTGGGACATTATGAAAAAACCCCATGTCTCATATTTTTGATATTGATCCTCATCTTCTCACAATATTCCACGCAAATTCGTCTCTCCTTATTTGCCACATTTTTCACTAAAAACGGTTAACCACGAGCTGGAACTCACATGTTTCATTTGGAGGTTGGAACCTTGACTGCTACAACTATTGCTACATAAAATCACTCGTCAAAGCATCATTAGAAAAATCATGCATAATAGTTTTTAATTCATTAAAAATGAAGGAAGAGTAATCATTATTAACCACTAAAGCATAACATGAATAATATGTCATTTTATGAGCAGTTGTAGCAAATGTATGGAAAATGGAATGATAAATGAACGATAATAGGAAGAATAAGGGATGGAATGTATGTCTATAGATGATGAAAATATGGAGAAATATGTGACCCAACAGGGAGCTTAGCTCAACCATCGACCCTTACAAAAAATCAAAACTATGTATTTATACTCAAAACAAAAACAAAGGAGCATACTTGAGTAGCATCATTGAAGGCATTATGTCTACATGCCTCCTGTCTGACAATGCATGCAGTCTTTGTTCAGATGTGAACCTCTGTCGTATGCAAACGAGCCTCAAAACGTACCTGTTGATGAGCCAACTAACTGACAGTCATTTCCTGTGCTTTCTATTTATGATAGAAACAGTGTTCAACTACCACAAACCAACCTTAATAACTGCTTCATTGGGATCGAGGAAGGCTCAAGTCAACTCTGCACCTGTAGGACATGTCAGTTGATAGGATGGTTGGCGTGCCAGGTATGAAAAGGAGATCGGGAGGTGGCCATGTTGACAACGCAGGAGCTATACGAGTGGGAGATGAGGTGGACTGAGATGGAGATGATGTGGGCCTAGGTGGTACAGGTGGTGGGAGATGAGAATACGATGGGTACCGGTGGAACGGTGAGTGGGAGACAAGTGGAGGGAGGGAAAGTGATAAAGAAGGGGCCACTTGTCAGCCTGAGATAGGACATAATAACCACATGTGCATATCGGGGCTGCGAAAAGTAGTTTGAAACTTCCCCTCTTTTGGGCCCGATGTGTGTCTTTGGCTAACACGTAGTGCCTCCACAAAAACCATGGTTTCTTCCTGGCCCGCTCTAAAAACTTTATACTATTTTCACGTTGAATCCTCGATACTATCTACGGCTGTCGATCTGAGGCGCACCAATCTTGACCACCCAGATCTGCATGCATCTTATCACATAGCGCCAAAAGGTCACATTGTACCTCTGACTTATGATATAAGCCGATTTGTGGGTTTTTTGACCGCTTTCTTAGATTTCTTCGCCCAGGGGCCAACTTCTTAGGAAAACACCCCCCTCCTACAAATAAATGTGATAACAGGTTGTACCAAAGAAATGTAGTAAGCTAGGTAAAAATATTTGTGAGGACCGCAGGAAGTCCACATTCTGCAATCTTACACTTAACTTATTAGAAATATTTTGCACACTTTTCACTTTCTTGCACACAATGCCACTCATCACATGCATAATTTCTATTAGAATATTGGAGATTGAAATAAGATTTGTTTTTAAGTACCCACAAAGTACTTCAAAGGAACTCTGAAAGATCTTACTACTTCTTTAGAAATAATCCACACCAATTAAATTCAAACGAGGTTGGTCCATGACCCCAATATCTCAGCCCGCTCGATCTAAAAATTTTCTAAGAACACACTAAATATTCCTTCATAGGGGGTGCCTAAGAGAATGTTTTTAGTCTAGGTAGGATCTCAGGGGTAGGCATCCAAATAACCCCTCGTTACTAGGTTCTCACACTTTGAAACAATATAATTTGAGAATAGGGATCCTTCAAATCCTCCAAGTCAAGTGTTCCTATACCATAAGGCAGAGAGATACCCATGAAGGGTCGAAGGCCGAGGTCCAGTTATTCTACGCATCCCTTCTTAAGTCACCCAATTCTTGTGAGGGTATCTAGCCCATGACTCATTTTTTAGGCTGAAAATCTAAATTCCTCACTTTGACCGAGGTACTTAGTGGCCAAACATAGGATATCTACCCAGGTGGCCGTTGTGGGTTGCAATCACACCTTGGTCATATTTTGTGTGGATATTGGGAAATATTGTCAACTCTTCCAGGATATGCACCCTCTACCCCTCATTATAACTAACTACTTCAACCTTCACTAGTTTCTCTTCTGGTGGATTCAGACCCCACTATCGAGGGCTATTGGAAGGCCCAGTACTAAATTGAGAGGAAGGATGATATGTATTTTAGCACACGAGCATTTATTTTTGTTTTCTCCCCACATGAACAAAATCCACCTATCCACATGCTTGTTTATTTCACAGTGGATTTATGTATGATGCTGATTTGATTACATGCAATTGTGAGTTACACTATTTTTTGAAGGTCAAAAATATAAAAAGCACTTGTTCATTTGTTTCTCTCTTGACACCATTTTCACACATTCACTTTGTTAGTCGTAACCATAGGGGAAACACATAATCTTCATCATTCTAGATGCTTGCATAATCTCCCTCCTATTCTAGGACAAGTCCCTACTCTCGCCAACTCATCAACTCCACTATCTCACACCCCATTGAGTGCTAATTTTTTGGGATCGGCTTTACTTGGTTCCACTTTTATTGGGTCAAATACCCAAGGAAATCCATCTATTGGTTCTCCTTCACAAGGAAACGGGGGTCAAACTTCTTCTCAAAGAAAAAGTACAAACCCACCAAATCCCTCTCAAGGGACAAGTTCACTACCTACACACACAATGGTTGGAACCAATCCCCCACCAAATCCCCCTTTTTCATACTTGTCATCCCTCAACATTCCTGATTTAACCAAACTCATGAATGACCCCATTTTACATGATGCCACTTGGCCCAATATGCCTACCAAATTGCCTTTAGATATTTCGAAGTTTGAAGGAAAACACACCCCGCCAACCAAGTTATGACCTTCCACTTATGGTGCTCTTCCAACAACATCATGGATGATTCCATCCACTTGAGTTTATTTCAAAGAACTCTCACTGGTTCATCAGCCAAATGGTACGTGGATGAAAACTTAGGGTCCCATATGACCTTTGAATCATTGGCCAAGGCCTTTTTGTCCTTTTTGCAATTACCAGCTCGTCATGACACTGGATTATAACTTCTCTCCAAGTTCAAACAAACCATCGCTATCCATATCACCGACCACATCCATGAATGGCGTCGGCGATGTAGTTTATGTAAAGTAGAAACCACCAAAGAACAACGTCTTGATTGGTTTCTTAAATCGCTTGTCCCCGTGATTGCCAAAGATTTAGCATCCACTTTTCCTCAATCAGAAGGGGAAGCCATCAACAAGGCCCAACAATTTGACCTCATATATTCCCAATCGGGTTACTTATACATAGTATTTCTTGATGCAACCATACCCCTACCATTTGGCCAAGACAAACATGGGGTTTCTCACGTTGTGGATGGGTTGATTGGTTATATGACACATCTCCACACTTACAGCCACCCATCACCTAATTATGGTGAAAATCATTATCCTCAACCATATGGAGGGACGTCTTATTACCCTCCTCCCACTCACCACAGTCATATCCTATTATTCCCCCTCCATTGTTGGGGGGACCCCCACTAGTACCCATGATGCATCTGGTCTCTCAATCAAGTACGAGTCCACCCCCAACCCCTGTATATAACCCCAACAAAAATGGAAGTACTTCAACTTCCTATACGCCCTATGGATCATCTCCACAAAAAATCCATATTTTCCATTTCCTAGTCTGCCCTAACTGGTTGCTCCTCAACCAGGACAACCACATATTGGAATTCAGTTAGTTCATCCCCCTCCCATTCAACAGGTTCACACTTTTGAACAGTTGAATACAAAAAATATGGCTCACCAGCTGAATAATTCCAAAAATAAAGGAAAATTTTGAAATAATAACAACCTGGGGCCAGGAGAAAATAACCCCCAACAAAATTGTCCCACTAGGGGCAACCAGAATCAAGGAAACTAGAACCCCAAGGGGGAAGCAATAACAATCAACCACGACAAGGGAATAACAACAATCTCATAACTAACTTCCCTTGTGACCTGTGTGGTGAATATGGACATTATACTCACCATTTCCCCCAAATTGTAGATTACAAATGGATGAAAGAATCCATGAACACACAACGCCCTTCGACACCACCTTCCCCCCATTCAGCCCCACAAAATTATTTGAAACCTCCACCTCTAGTTGTGTTGCAAAACCACATTCCACACCAAGGTGTGATGAATACCCAACAAGAGATAAACTCTACCCCACCACAAATGGGGCAATATCAAAACCTAGGTCCCAATCCAGTCGATTGCAGTATCCTCCATACCAGCGAAGAAGAGATTCCTCTGCAAATATGCAGTCGTCAATACAACATGCCTCCTGAATCTACCCCAACCACCTTAGAAACAACTCCATCAACATTAGGACAACCATTTATGATCCCACGCCCTAACATTGAACCCAATCCATGCATACCATGCATACCTTTACGACTGAATATACATAATCCTCTTGCTAGGGTAGCCCGTAACTACAGTCTTGTCGATGACTTAGCTCAGTCTCCCGCAGCCATGTTTGTGTTGGAGGTCCTCCAAACCTCCCATCACAATGCAAATCCTTGCTTTCCTCCTTGGGGGAAGTTGACCCAGGTGAGACTTGACTAATCACCTTTGATTTAGATAGCAAGGAACCATGACTCCCTTCTCTGGTAGCCTTCCAGATGCCAATTAAGATCCAAAACATCACAGTTCATCGGTGCATCATCGATGAACATGCATCCACATGCATCATTTCCAAAGTAGTATGGAAAAAACTCAACTCACTTGAGCTAGTACCATCTGCCATCACCCTAAGAGCTTATGACGGTCGACCATCATTCCCTAAAGGGCTCTTCCAAAATGTCCCTGTATAACTCGGGGGAAAAATCATCCTAATTAACATTGAAGTTGTTGATGCCACACTAGATTACAATATCTTTTTCGAACGTAGCTACATGTACGTTATGAAGGCGGTATCCTATTCTGTGTTTCATATGATGATGTTCCCCCATAACAGGAAAATTGTCACCATCAACCAACTGACACATTACTAGCCTAATCATTTTGCCAACATTGATAACATCCTCCCTCTTGTCTGCGCTAGGTTGGATACTTTTCCAATTATCAACATTGGTCCTGGAATATTCAAGCACCCATCATTGTTAGGAACTTATCATGGAGCACCACCTCTCCTAAACTCATCTATTTCAGCACAAGTGTGTGTAGTTTCCTCTAACGGAACAGATATCGGATACAATACTCCTCTCACTGAGTCTTCTCCCCCCAATGAAGTTCCATCATTTGCCAAAATACTACCTCAGGAATTCCCTGAAAACACAACCGCACCACTTACCCCATATTTTTCCCCCCTCTAAGGGAAAATATTAGTTTGGGAGAGAGTCCCCCAAGCCATTACCTAAATCCCCGTTTTCTACCCCCCACCTAGATTCTAAGCATTCCAGGTATATGCTACCCTCACCCTTCCCAACATGGTTCTCTCCATACCTGTATGGTATCTCCACCCACCCTCTATGGTTCCTACACCATCTCTCCCTCCTCAGACAGATGGATTACCAATGCACATCCCAATACAGGATCCTCCCACACCACCCCCACCCCCAACCAACAGCAACACCACCACTATCAGGTGTAGAAGAATATAGAAAAAACCCATAGCTCCAGTCCCTCCCCAAGCTCAACCTCCTTTCACACTATTTGAAAGAGAAGGACACCCCACTAACATATGTCCTACCCTTCCCGAGTTACGCAATCTTATCCAGCTCCCTAAAGAAACCCCATTGTTGGCGACTCCACCAAGTACATTCATTGCTACTGTGGATTCCTCAACCACACACAAGAAAGGGTTACAAACCAACTTCTCTTGTCCCACATGCTCATAATATGGACATTACACTCATCATTACCCAGATCTATCTCAATTCCACCAAACATTAGCCGCAGTACGACACACACCTTTGCCTGAGCCCTCTCATGCATTCCCTATAGATGCTCACATTACTCACATTCGTTATATTTCTTTGTCGGCCCCTGCACGAATGAGATATCATCCACAGTATATTGAAATTTGGTTTATTCCAAGTGAGCCATAACACCCCATACGCTATATCCTTTCTACGTCCTCATCCCCTGAGGTCCATGACACTTCTCCTCGAAGGAGGATTTTTTCATGCCATGTTCAGGTACGCATGCTTACTTTCACTTTTATCAAATAGTTGTTATATGTTCTTTATCATTAGATATTTTTCACATCAGGTATTTTCTTTTGTATAGGTACTTGTTAAGAAATATTACAACCCCTTCAGGTATATGTTCGACACTGGCATGTAATTACTCCCTATGTACACAATTGCATATCCCAGTCACACCCTTTGACATGTTTCCTTTAGGGTTCCTACATCTGGCTCTATAGTCCCTTTACCTCTAACACATTTTGGTATTGTCACCCGATAGCACTCTCCCCCACATGATTTGTCCCATTCATAGTTCCCCCTGGAAATTTGACACTAAAGTTGTTTTCACCCCCTAGGATTGGGAGTCCCGATAGTTTTTTCACTTCCGAGAATGAACCCCATACTTCTTCTTATCATATTTCTAACCTTCCCAATGGACTCCCGGGTCATATCATCCTACACTTGGTTATGTTTATTTCACCCTCGCAGTTCTATTAGCCCTCCATCTCATCCACCATCATTTTTCCCATCTACAGATTTTCCTCCATCCATTTACCTAATACAGAAACCCACCCATGGGGCCCCCACCCTCCATCGGTTATCTTTCACAAACTTGTTCTCTAATTAGGCCAAGCCATCTTTCACTGGGCACCCGTTTCTATATCTGTACACTCAACCCAAATTATTCTTTATTTTATTTGGTAATTGTATAAAGCCCTTGTTTCTAGCATATACATAGCTTTTTTAGTAATCATCCCTGATGGCCTTCTTTTACCTGGCAAAGAAACCCATGTCGCTCTTGGTTGGGGAATCCACCCTTTTTTTTGATATAGACATCTTTGACAAACCCCGAGTATCCCAAATCCATGTAACCATGATCTCTAAGTTTCCCCATCGTTTTTGGCCTTCAACACAGTTTAAACTCATATCTAGTTGTCCCCCTGATCCACTAGGTCCAATTTTACGGTTGTTTCCAATCATCCTTCAACACCCCAACCAAGGGAAGTCATGATTCCCATAGTTTTTTGACTTCGTCCATGTTACCCATCAATGTGTGATATCACCTAGTACTCAGTGGATTTCAAGAAGCCCTTTTCTCCTTGACATCGTGTCTCCCTTCCTGTCGACATCAACACAGCTTCCAGAAGGATGGTAGTACCTTGAATCTCATTACCTTTTCAATGAGGAGTCTTGGATGACATAGAAAGAGTCATCATTACTTTTTGATTCCATTGACCCCCATAACATTCAACTTAAAAAAAAACTCATGTTAAGGTGGGTAATACTATGCGATCGTTGCAGTTTTCCATACCATCCGAAGACCTCTAAATTTGATAGGCCATCAATGCCTACGAGTCATCGACACTTACCATCATCCAGTGCTCGCTTCAGATCTAGTTCACCATTCAAAACTGTCATCTTTATTTATCAACTGCCCCCGAGGGAGTTGCAGCTATCTACATCATCATACATATTTAGTTACAATCCCACATTTTGGTTTCATGACACGAGCATGGGGCATGCCTGCCTCGTTTATATACATATTTTATTTTTTCTTCCTAGAGAAAGGTTTGGTTCCCACCATTTTCCCTCTCCCTCCGGTGGCTCACTCTTGCAGTTCCTCTCTTTTCTCTTCCACTCAATGGCACCATCAGAAAAAGAAATATTGATTTATTTCGGCTATACATATGCTCCTAACCTCACACATCAGGGGGCATCTGTTATCACTGAAAAATGGTTTGTAACATTACAAACAATGATTGAAGAAAGACATTAATTCCAGCAACAATTAGTACACCTACAACATCAAAATCCATCAAAAAGGCATAAAACTATATACTTGGCTCAAAAATCAAAGTGTGCAAAATCACCAAAGGAAGCGTGTGCATTGTGCGTAGAATGTGTGGGCCAACACAACTCTAATTGTGCATTGTGTGTAGAATGTGCAAGATTCACGATTGTCTACAAGAAAACCCACGCACTTCTCGTGAAAAATGCATTTATGAATCTTGTCGGCCTCTCAACCACTTCCAGTCCGACCCCCAACACGATTTGACACTAAGATCTAAGCGAATTCTAGCTTGGAGGTCGGTCAAGGGATATGAAGTTCCCTAAAAGGCCCCTTGTTCACATTATGAACCAGTTATACCTTTCTATGAATGGACACTATAAATATGTGCTATGGGTGCTATAAAAATAAGAAATTCAAGGTATTGTTATGTTGCAATAATTCTTCTTGGAGAATCCTCTTTTCTCTTTGAATCATTCAAGCACTATAGAAAGGGCCATTCCACTCACCTCTTAAGAGGATTGGAATTACATTTCTTCACCATTGTTACTTTCCATTGCATGAAGAGAAGAACTCTCTATTAGGGAACTCAAGATCCCTCCCAAGGAGGAAGAGGGGATTCATAAGTCCCTTCCTTTCTCTATGGTGCTAGCCTATCAATATATTGATCCATTGGTGGCCATATGATTGTCATTTTCATGGTTCTAGTTCTTGCAAGTTTTCTAACATTTGTTTCCTTTTTGTTTTTGTTTATATTTCCTTGTTTCATGTGTATTTGGTTATCTAATCAACTCACAACCCTATGTCTTGTTTAGCTGACTTAAATAGGCAAGTAAGTGTTGTGTTTTTTCTCACCCATGTGACAAAACCAACACAACAAGGATGGGGGGGCATGTCGGGTCATGATGCACTGGGTCATTCATTAATCTTAACAACTCTAGAAAATTGAGCATGGCCAGGAAAGGGAGACGGGTTTGTGGCATATGGCCCCAAGCTACCAAGAAATATTGTTTTTGGGGAATCACAGCCCATCTAGGGTTATGGTATGCACCATGGCCCTTTCCTGGATTGTAAAACCCCACTCTAAATTGATTCATAAAGGGTTGGTTGGGCGTCATTCTAGTAGGAATGTTATGATGAGGATTGTAAATATTTCCCCCAGCCAAAGTAGCTCTGGATTGGGGGTTTCCCAAAGTGTGAAAGTGACCTCCTCTAAGTGTGAATCCATAGGATAGAGGTGGATTCGTCATGCCAAATGTGTTGGTCAGAATCAATGTGGAGGAGGTAGGTGTAAAGGACGGAACATAAGAAGCATATTGTTCGCTAGGTTTGTTGTGGAGTATTCTACCCTACGAACTAATAAGCTAGGGCTCTAAGCTTATACGCAGATCATGACCCTCAAGACTTAACTTTTGACCTTCTACCCGAATCTGAAACCCCTTTCTTCACATGCATACAAGAGAAGAATAAACCAACCTTTTT
>ML815918.1:228978-239152 GCA_009831015.1 Picea engelmannii | reverse complement strand
TATAAATTTTTAAGTGTTTAGTTGATAATTGTTTTAGTTTTTTTTTTTCTAATTTTGTTTTAAATTCTAATTAATTTTTTGTTTTTTATTTTTAAATTGTTTTTATTTATTTATTTTCATTTTACTTAAATTTGGTTTGGTTTCAATTACAAATAGTTTTTATAATTATAATTTTTTTTTTAATATATATGTTTTCATTTTTTTAATTTTTTAGTTTTTAAAGTTTTATCTTAGGTATTTTTAATATTTTTTGAATATGTTTTTTTATTTTAAATTGTTTTTTTAATATTATTTTGAATTTGGTTTCCTTTTTAGCATTTTTGGAGTATTTTTTTGTTTATTTTTTAAGTTTCAAGGGTTTTTTTATTATTATTTTTTTAATTGTTGTAATATTAACCTATGTTAGAAAAAATTGATTTAGGGGTTGATTTTCATGTTTTTTATGCAAAAATATGGGTTTTAAAGGCTAGAGTTCTTGTTTTGAGGTCACGATTCTCATTAAGTCAGTAACTTTGTTTAGCATGGGTGTCAAGTGTGGTTTCCAAACCACTTTGGGGGTTGTGCTATGCTTTTAATCATTATCGTGTGTACTTTGATGGCATTTAAATTACCACTCATTGGGGTTGCCTTCATGCTAAATCTTGAGCACTTTAAGTGTTCTCTATCAACACAGATCATTGATCCTTTGTTGATCAACAATCAACATTTAATCCTTGATTAAATAGTTCCTGCACATGGAACTTAATTCAGATGTGACCTGACAGCTATAAACAACCCATCCCTTTCATTGTGTCGAATTTGAAAGTTGTGATTCCTTCTAGGAAAAGACACGATATTTCTCAAGTTAACAGTCTGATCCAGGACTTGGTGGCTTGAGGACTGCTTCTAAGTAAATTCTAAGGCTTACCAAGCCCTTCAGAAGTCTTCAAAATCCTTCCTAAGTTGGATAAGGCTCTCATTCATCATCGTCCACCTGGAGAAATCCCTCCTATGCACTGTCCATACAAAAACATGACTTTTCCATCCCTAGATGGGCATAATCACGCTAAGTACAACTATGATATTAGTGAATTATATGGAAATACTTCACATATGTGGAAGGTTATAGATAACATCAACTATATATATAAGGATTGTATAAATCACACCAATAATTACACAGATTTTGTGCATGCTCAGAATTGTATAGTTCTAGGAAATTCTAGCAACAAGCATGCACAAGTGTAAATTTGAAAACCATTACCATGATGGAAAATCATAATTACCAACTCATGTGCAAATATAGCAACAGATATACCGAAGCATGTTAGAAACAAAAAATATCCATAATAGGAATACATAACTATTTGCACAGTAATTTTAACAAATATGTAGTGGACACTTAACTGGTATAAATATGCCACTGATTGCATATACACATAATGTACAGTTCCAGGCAACTCTAATAGCATATGCACACAACTATAGTTACAAATGCAATTATTATTGTATGTAACATATAATTGTCAGATCTAAACAATCATGGCAATGAATATTCAAGGATAATTACAACAACAAAAACCCATGACAACATTCACGTATCACAACTTTTGTACAAGTTTAACAGTAGGTATTCTGAGTATAATTAACACAACAAATACCCATAATAGAAGTACATGAACATTTGCACAATAAGTGTCCAACACAAGATTACATACTCATTCATACAGTAATTCAAACTAACACATGGTAGGTACTTATCTTATATAAATAGCCACCAACTGCATACATACCTCTGACTTTACTCCCAGCCTTAGACTTTGTTGCTTATAAATCAGCAACATGTCACCCCCGATCTGGGCATAAACTCCACTTAGGAAAAGAGATTCCTATCCCAAACCAATCTGCTAAACAACAGTATTGTTCATATTCAAGTGCCAACTCCAACCAGCTATAGTCCCTCATTCTACACATTCATGTCCCACCCTAGGAAGTGTGCCCCTTGTCTGCTCAATAGTCCTTCGACTGCCCCATTTCCTTTCCAGAGCTTCAGAAACAGGTCGGATAGGAAGTCTCTGAGCCCTGTAGCTACAATTGGCACTTCGGGAAAACAATTCTCAGCCATTCTCTCACCTAGAGAGAATGCTTATGGGCCTGACAACCCACTTTTGCGACAACAATTCTCTCACTTAGAGAGAATGCACACAGGTCTAACAACCCACTTCTTCAGTTTCATTTCCAGGAATCTCGCTTCAAGCATCCTGAAGTGAAGATGGAGATGGAAGCTCATATGTACAACAATAGCAAGGATATGGTACGAATGATGGCAACAAAGAGTGGTCCTCTCGACCCCCTGTGAGAATGGTAGATAGCATTTTCCCCAAAAATCGTTGGAGAGAATGATGGTTGAGATGGGAAATTACACTAAGTTTTCCCAATATATTGCATGTGCATAAAATGACACTTATCACCTTATGATCCCCCTTTGCACCAACTTGGTGATTCATTCCCTCCCTTTGGGAACTTAGGATAAATTGGTATATCCCATAAAGTGACTTTAGGAAATATTTAATAACATTTCCCTTGGATTAAGCCCCTATGGCTTAGCTCTCTTCCTAGACCCTTATCCCCTTTCCCTTCTAGTGGAGTTTATGCCCCCTTATTATTTTGTCAGATCAGTCTGCAGTCATGGTGTGATTTTATTAATATTTGAGTGTGTGATTGCAAAATACATTGTTAGGCATGATGGCCTTTTAGAATCTAGACTCTTTATCTTAATAGTCACATAGGCACTCATACCCATAATATCCTGGCTCACCGGCCTGTGAAAAATATATATACAATTACAACTGGGGTCAACCTGAGGTATTACATTCCCATCCCCCTTATTTATGCATTGTCCTCAGTGCAATATATATAATGTACAATAAAAAATTCTTCAAAATCTCCATCCCTTGGCTACTGGAGTTTGTTATCCTTCTACTCCTATGTTCATACTTCAGCTATATGTCTTTTTCCTTTATTTTATAGAGCTACTTCAGTAATATTTCAACTCACTGTGACATTTTTGTTCTGCCTCTTCCTTTCTACACTCACCCTTTTAGGATCAGGCATCCCTTCACTATTATACAGTCCTTCAATGATCCATATTTCCAATACTTTCACACCCAAGGAGAGCGTCGACTCATTAACAGACCCTCACTATGGATATGCAATTATAGGCTCTAGTATCCCAACAGTTTCCCTTATTTCCAAGCATTCCAGCTTTATTAACCATCATTCACMTGTAKYGTACACATGCAGTTATCATGAGACATTATCATAACAATTTCATTTAGGAATGCATCAAAAATCATCTTCTACTGTAGTTATTCCTCYTGGAGTACTTTCATATACCTCTATATCTCGTCATTCCCATCATGATACCCTTTTTCATTTTCTTAAGGTGTTCAATATCTTGATTTGGTTTTAAAATATTTCTTCCATTTATGGAAACTCCTTCCTTGAAGCCYGACTKCATTCTTCTGGATCAAATCTACACATATGGAATTTCTTTTGCYTCTGCTGGSAYTTTTAGCATACATGTACCTTYRTTACTTCATCCYTGAAGTTATAATTTTTATACTATGCTTCCACTGAGCACTTTGTTTATCATGAGTAGATTTCTTGGCATAAGACTCTGCCTTCAAGTGCCTCTATTCATCCTTGATACTAGGTCCAATTATTCCATAAGTTGTAAAACCATCCTTCCATGTTTCCATGCTTTGATTTCTATATGGACCTGATGTACATGCATTATCATGTACTATTGATGGCTTTCCTACTTATTCATCCACATATGTTAGGCATAATTTCCTCATGAATTCTAAGTTCTAACCCCAAACAAGGATTTCATTAGGGGTTTTTACATGTTTCCAAATGTCTGGTCAACAACTTCTTAAGGAACCAAAAGATTGGTTTTATATCATTCATTCATATTTAACTAATATTAATATCAGTATTCTTTGAAGAGATCTTATAATCATCCACATGACCAACTTCTCAAGCATAATCATACTTATGTTTCCTTCCTTATTGCAATAACCAACAATAAATCATTCTTTTCCAACTGCTATAAATATATTCATGACCCATAATACAACTAGGTAATTATAACATTACCGAGGGAAATAAAATGCCCAAATCCAACTTCCTTTGTCCCTCACTCTATTCTTGGTCAACAAACCTTTATCAGGGTAAGCCTTTCCTGGATACCCTTTCATTGCTTCCTGAGCATGCTAAGTCATACCCATATGGTTATCATCCACCTCTAGATGTCTAACTGACTCAACATATACAACTCTAGATACATATGTGTAATTTCCTTTTAATATCACCAGAAAACTTATTTCTATCTACCTGTGGATTTTACTACTCAATTCACATTTCTATGTGAATATATGGACTCTTCTATCCAATATCTTTTAGCATGTTCAACTTATCTTTAATACAATACTTTTGTAACTAATTTTTGTCCCATCTAGGCATAGTCCTGAAACTGGAGCTCTGACACCACTTTGTAACATACCTAACCCCTTAAGTACCTTATAAGGGATGGGGTGTCAAAATTTCACTTTTTCCCAAATACTTCATCTTTCTAATTAAACCTCGTAGATTAATTCTTCTCGTCGAGAGATTTCCAACAACTGTAACCATGCTCAATTTCGAGCTCTGATTCAAAAGTTACAACCTTCCAAATCTTTTGGTCTCTTCAACATCAATTCCTCCACAATGCCACATGGCCTCCACGTGGCACCCTGCTACGTGTACCATCCCATGTGGCATCTGCCACATCATTCCTT
The DNA here is from genome assembly GCA_009831015.1 of Picea engelmannii. Taxonomy (NCBI): domain Eukaryota; kingdom Viridiplantae; phylum Streptophyta; class Pinopsida; order Pinales; family Pinaceae; genus Picea; species Picea engelmannii. The sequence continues at coordinate 234,332 of ML815918.1, read as the reverse complement.
GGACCCACACATTGTTGATATTCCAAACAACATCTCTCGTTGCTATCAGAACCTTCCCATCAAATTGCTTCCACTCCATACTACTATGCACACTCCGACAATTGAGTTTGACGGCATCCACCTCCGACGGATCGAACAGTCTTGGTGATCCAATAATATACAGATCTTATTGCATTGAGATCTTTAACTTGCATGAAATTTAACATCCTTCACAATTCTCATCATACTTGCACTGGTGGATCCCACGATAGATCGACGGTTTTTGTGCATCTTAGCCACTCTCCAATTGGCGACGTAGATCAATCCTTGGAGTACTCCTATCGAAGTACTTCCTCCTTAGGAATCGCAACCTACTTCTAACGATGCCCCCTGCGATGAACGGATAAGATCTATCATTGAAATATATGAGGGATATGATTTAGACACCTATCCCGAGGGATAACACGGATGAGGTTTACGAATTACGGGTTGCCACATGTTATTCTTTGGACACGCTAGCACCCCTCATCATCCTGATGTCACTCCCCCTTAGCCCCACTTAAGAAGAAACATACATGGAAACTAATATGGCGTCGAGGGCATGTGGTCCTACCCAAATCTTCCACCTGGCTTGACATGTGGCACTTAAACCATGTCACTTTTCACCCCCTCAAAGTACCATAACACATTTTCATGTGGCACAATATCCACCTGACACGTGGACTGTCATGGCATATACGTCATCATCGATCATTGGTGCATCCTTCCAGGTACTAATTCATGTCCTTTGTGCAATGGGTGGGTGACGTCAACCTTATTAGCATGACATCACCTTCCTCCTGGCCTCGTCCAAATGATACCCATCAAGATAAATAGTTAGAATTACTTTCAGCTGGGCTCCAATGGACGGTAAGGATTACTCCTCGGATTCCTACCCATTTGGGGAATTTTCAATCAGGTGGACCAAACTACTCTGAAGGACCCATTGCTATCAACAATTGAGATAATTTAGATCTTCGACCCCGAACACTTCTCCAATCGATGATTTCCACATTCCTACTTCTTGATCATTGATCTCCTCCTTCTTACATGACCTCATATTTTGACCACAGGCAACTTCTTTTGGCGTCAAAACACCATAGATTACCACCTTCATCAAAAAGTATTCCCCTTTAATGTAGCATGGGTGTCAAGTTTGGTTTCCAAAACACTTATGGGGATGTGTTGTGCCTTTAATCACCGCCACATGTCCTTTGGTGGTATTTAAATTACCACTTGCATGGGTTTCCTTCATGCTAAATATCGAGCACTTCAAGTGTGCACTATCAACTTGGATCATTAAATCTTTGTTGATCAACGATCAACATTTAATCCTTGATTCAATGATTCCTGCACATGGGACTTTGAGCCAACGGCTTGGAATTAATTTAGATGTGATCTGACAGTTATAAATGATCCATCCCTTGCAAGCTCTCATACAGGAGGGACCCCGACCAATGACCAGGATTATTTCATTGTGTCGAATTCGACGACTGTGATTCTTTCTAGGAAAAGACATGAGATTTGTCAAGTTAGCAGTATGATCTAGGACTTGGTGGCTCAGGCACTTCTTCTAATTAAATTCTAAGTCTTACCATGCCTTTCAGAAGTCTGCAAAATCCTTCCTGAACCGGTTAAGGCTCTCATTCATCATCGTCCACTTGGGGAAATCCCTCCTACACACTGTCCATACAAAGATGGGTATTTTCCAACCCTATCTGGGTATAATAACGCTAAGTACAACTATAATATTAGTGAATTATATGGGAATACTTCACATTTTTGCAAGGTTATAGATAACACCAACAATATGTATATGTATTCGAACACACACACACACACACACATATATAAGGATTGTACATATCACACCAATAATTACACAAACTCTGTGCATGTTCAGAATTGTACAGTTCTAGGTAATTCTAGCAGCGAATATGCACAAGTGTAAATCTGACAGCCATTACCATGATAGAAAACCATAATTACCAGCTCTTGTGCAAATATAACAACAGATATACTGAAGCATGTTAGAAACAACAAATATCCATAACATGAATACATAACTATTTGCATCGTAATTTAAAAAAATACATAGTGGACACTTATCTGGTATAAATATGTCATTGACTGCATATACATAGAATGTACAGTTCCAGGCAACTCTAACACCATATTCACACAAGTATAGTTACAAATACAATTATTCTATCTGTAACATATAATTGTCATATTTGAACAATCCTGACAATGAATATTCAAGGATAAGTACAACTGTAAAAACCCATGAAAACATTCACATATCACAAATTCTGCACAAGTTTAACAATGGGTATTCTAAGTATAATTAACACAACAAATACCCATAATAGAAGTACACAAAAATTTGTACAGTAAGTATCCAACACATGATTACATACTCATTCATACATTAATTTAAACTAACATGAGGTGGGTACTTATCTAATATAAATAGCCACCAACTGCATACAGACCTTTGACTTTCCTCCCAACCTTAAACTTTGTTGTTGATAACTCAGCAACAGGTCACCCCCGAGTCGGGAATAAAATCCACTTGGGAAAATGGATTCATATCCCATATCATTCTGCTAAACATTAGTATTGTTCAGATTCAAGTGTCAACTCTAGCTAGCTATAGTCTCCCATTTCCCACATGTTTTTCCCACCCCAGGAATTGTGCCCCTTCTCTGCTAAAAATTCCTTTGGATTCCCCACTTCTCTTCCAGAGCTTCAACAACAGGTTGGACATGAAGTCTCTAAGCCCTATAGCTACAATTGGTACTTTGTGAAAACAATTCCCAACAATTATCTCACCTAGAGAGAATGCTTACTGGCCTGAAAAATTGCTTCTTCGATATCACTTCTCTCACCTGGAGAGAATGCACATGGGCCTAACAACCCGCTTCTTCAGCTTCATTTCCAACAATCTTGCTTCAAGTGAAGATGGAGATGGCAGTCAATACGTAGAGAAACATCAGGGAGCTGGTCATGGCTTAGGGAGATGGGCTTAGATTTTGAGAGATAAACCCCTACGGCTTAGCTCTCATCATAGACCCTTAGCCCCCTTTTCCATTCTAGTGGAGTTTATGCCCGCTTACTCTTTTGTTGGATCGGTTTGTAGTAGTGGTGTGATTTTATTGATATATGAGTGAGTTATTACAAAATACAATGTTAGGCACACTATCATTTTATCATCTAGACTCTTTATCTTAATAGCCACATAGGCACTCAGGCCCATAATATCATGGCTCACCAGTCTGTGCAAAATATATGTACAATTACAACTGGGATCAACCTGGGGTATTACAAATAATAGTAATTGAACATGCAAAATGGAAAACCTAATATATTGGAGTTGATAACAATGTTCATTGTGTCACTTCAAGGGAGCAAAGCTCCAATACAATGAAAATAATGTGCACCTCTTACATAGTTCTTTACCTTTAAAATTGGCTTGTATCAAACCTTAGCCATAACCACAGGTGGCCACACATTAATGGTTCTACCATATTACATTATTGAATGTCAACTAACTAGTAGGCCTTGTTTAATGAGGCCACATTACATTATTGAGTACACACACCAACTACCTAGTGAATCTTATTTAATAAGGATTGCCACCTTACATTAACCTAAGTAGTAGTGACAAGAGGAGCTAAGGTGGGACCCTAACACTTTCGGTATGTAACTAGATAATCATAGCATACAAAGAAGATACCCCTCCATAATTTAGTCTTTAGGTAGGCTTTTATTATAAGAAGTATCTATTTTAGGTAATGACTTGTGCTCTTTCAATGACTAGAGATTGTTATATACCTCAAATTTGAAAATGCTATCACACATAAGATATTCAAGAATAAGATTGGAAATCTCTTTTACTTGATTATATCAAAATACCTTTAAGGTAGGGAAACACCTTACAATTGATTCATTTATGGAAGTAATCCACTCCTATTCAATTGCCTCTTAAGGTTGGGAAACATCTCAATGATCTAATCTCCAATTACAATATTCTTCCACAGATCCCATAATGAGGACTCCATTCTTATTTATATCTAACAAGATAACCCTAATCATAACAACCACCTAACTACCTAGTGGACCTTCTTTAATAAGGCCACATTACGTTTATTCAGTACTAACTAAAATAGTTGAACTTATTTAATAATAAAAAACATAGTGGACCTAATCTACCTTATATTAAATGGTCACCATTGTTATTACTCTAACAATCCCTTCAACCCCCATTACACCACTAGAGAGGATCCCAACACTCCACTCCCCTTAGAAAAGCATTTCCCTCAATGTTTGTTATCAATAATTACAACCATAAACCATGATCCCATGGATGATTGTCGACTGCAATGTTGAACTAAGCCAGGGAACCAAGGTCCCACGTACAAGTGTTAACCACCATGCTAAAGTAGTCCAACAAGCTCCACCATAAAACTAGGTCCCATGTAGAAGTGTTGAGCACCATGTTGAAGTAGCCAATGTCCCATGTGCATATACCAAATACAATATTGAATTAATACAAGGAGTTCATCCATAAACCTAGGCCCCATGTCTAACAGCTCATGCTAACTCCCCACTGAATATACTTGAGCTCAAAATCTAGCTAACAATGGTGCTCCAAATGCCTCACATGGTCATGTGGATCGAAATATATAGATCCGGCCATATTCAGAAAATTGTACACATAAGTAAAAAAGGTTGGATGTGGATTTGGAAGGCACACTACTACTAGAGAATAAGCAAGCTAAAAACTAGTAGTTATAATTGGCTATTGGCTTCCTACAACAATATTCTCTATGTAAGGTGGAGTAGAGTCATCAAATAGAAGATGGAAGTAGTTGTTTTCCTAGAAAATACAATTGCCCATATACCATTCCTCACAAGACTTCTCTAAATCACACCAACCTTAACATATGTTGCTTGTGTACTCATTTTCAATATCACTCCAAATTTCCATCATTTATACTACTTCATAGGTTTTTTTATATCTTTTGTATTCGATGCTCCATTTGGAGTCACACTATACAAACTTTGTTAGGAGGCTGAAATTTTTCTACTTTGTGTAACCATTTTTATATGCTCTTCACAATCCATAGCCTCTTCAAGAAAAATTATGGGAGGTGCTTCTTCCACCTAATTTTCATTTTCCATATAAATTGCATATATCACTAGATATTCCTCATTGAGGGGGGCTAATATGGGCCTTGTAAAATGCCATAAGCCAATGTAAATATGAGAGCTAGGGTATTGAGGGTGGAAATTTGTAAGGGTTGTAACGCACTAAATATTGATTAGAAGTA
>ML815918.1:207137-219510 GCA_009831015.1 Picea engelmannii | reverse complement strand
GGTTTCTCTATCCCTTTCAAATTTCTGGTCTTTAGACCACCTCTGTGTATTGGGTGACTCGAAACTGATTATTGATTGGATAAATCAATCCAGCAAGTTTCATTCAGTTCACTTAGAAGGTTGGAAACGTGAAACACGGATGCTCGCAAACAAGTTCTCCGACATCCAGTTCCGGCATATACACAGGATTCACAATAAGACTGCTGATTCGCTATCTAAGCGGGCTCTCACGGGTGTTGTTGGAAGGCTCTCTGTCTTTCATTGCGTAAATGGAATAGAGAGTCAAATCTCCACCATAAATCTCTTTGAAGGTTTATTGGCACGCGACTGCTGATGAGGTCCATTAAGCGGTGTTACCATCGCTTCACTCCCGGCTGGTTTTGATTTGTTTTCTTCTGCTCACAGTTATAAACTCTCCCAGTTCATTCTCTCCTTTATGTGATGAAAGGAGCCTTTTAGTAGAGGCGACCTCATATTGCAGTGTTTTGTCATTTCAATTGGACTGATTTATGTAGTGGTCAGCACGTTACTACAAGCCTGGTCAACAGCATTACCATTCCAGCCTAGGAATATTTTATGTAAACGATTTATACCTAATATAAATTCGAGACAATTTCTTCATGGAAAAAAAAAGTGAATTAAATTGAAATAAAATTATGGCAGTTTATGATTTCATAAATGTTTATATTGACTCATGAGATGTAAATATGTATGTCTTTTACACATTTATAAATTTATTCTTTGACTAAGTAGAGGAAATTAAATGTATCTATTCCATTAAAATCACCTAAACTTGTACTTCGCTTTATTTGTATTAATCTAACCACTTGTGTTGATTCATGAGAAGCAAATTTGTATTTAGAATAATTTAAACCTTGGTGAGAAAAATAACATTACCTCTACTTTACCAATCAACTGAGCCTTTATTCACAATTAATAATAATTTCGAAAAGTTTTCTTTCTAATTTAATTTAATATTAACATCTATGAGTACCCAAACTCATTTAATAGAGTTCAAGAGGAAATAAACTCATAATTTAACTCTGAAAATAAGGAAGCAAGTATATAATACTTGGTTAGAGAAGGAGTTGGAGAAAGATGAAGAGCGAATATATACAGAGGTATATACTTGGAGAAAAAAGTGAGTGATGCACTGCAATGAATATATACTTGACAAATAATTTGATCTTTGGACTATATAAGAGATCCAATGGCTAATGCTCCTCTAAAATAGATTAGGATCCATGTGTTTATTTTTTTCTATGTGAAAAATGAGGTAGTAAACCTAGAGGTCTTGCATGGAATTAGATGTCAGGGTATGTAACAACTTCCTCTAGGATTGAGTAGGATCTTTAATGAAAATTATAGCACAACTCTAGTATTTTTATTGAATCCATGATTCTAAAGTGTGGGGATATCTCAACAAGTAATAATGTCTACCATGGTCTCATAATATGTCAAACATGAGAAAATGAAATGTTCTTTTGATTCGAGCTCATTGTTACATAACTTACATATACAATGGTCATGAGGTATGTAGTGAGCAATCTACATAGCGACTACCAAAGTTAATTCAATGTATATCTCTCTTATAGTGTTTTCTTTTATATTGGAGAGTATGAAGAAGGACAAGAGTATTGATGTGAAACAAAATATCAATCATATTATGTCATTATAATAGTAATTCTTGCAATTATTTAATTGTTGGTGTATCTACACCTTATGAGAATTTTATAACAAATTATAAGACTATAGAAATTGAAGTTAGGAACAATGATCCCGCTCATATCTAACTTTTTATTTTGAATTAAATTTTACTTCCTTGTTGCTAATAAAAGTATGTAGTATTATTCATGTTAACATTGGATAAAGTCAATCACAATCTTGTACCTTCAATTCTGAACATTGAATATTATCCCTTGTTAGCAATATAAATGACTTCTAGAAATAAGAAATCTTCATTGCTTGTTATGTTTATTCAAATATAAATTTCCTATATTTCTTACTTAGATCATAAAACATATATTTTTAGGAGGACTTATTGGTGAGCTTCAACGTAGTCGCAATGTGCACAAAAGTTCCAGTTGATGACGCGTTCAAAGTCATTAGAGAACTAACCAACAAAGACACAACAAAGTTAGTAAGAATATTATTAGAATCAAAATATTTTATCTTTCATGGATGCTTCTATGAACAAGTTGAGGGTGTGGCAATGGGATCCATGCTATCCCCCATGGTGATCAATTTATACATGGAAAATTTTGAAAAACGAGCTATTGATTCTTATCCCCAAAAACCGAAAATGTGGAAGATATGTGTTGATGATACATACATATTATGGCCACATGGAAGAGATGGCCTAAATGGATTGCTCAATCACCTAAATAGTCAAGCCAAAAGCATAAAATTCACCATGAAATTAGAGGAAAACAACAAAATACCCTTTCTATATATCCTCATAACCAAGAAAAAAATGGCGTGTTATGAAATCAGGTCTATTGAAATAAAACCAGCACATACCAATATATGCATGCAAACTCACACCACCACCTTGCACAAAAAAATAGGGTTATCAACACATTAGTTACTTGAGCAACTAGAATATGCGACGTAGAGAACACTGAGAAAGAACTAAAACACCTGGAAGACATATTCAAAAGAAATGGCTATCATGAAAAAAAAGTAACATCGTAGTTTTAAAGGAAAGAAGAGGACCTTAGAACAAGAACATGAGCTGCAATGATGATGAAGAGGGAGGATGAAATATAAACCTTCCATACATTAAAGGGACCACAAAAACAATTGTGAAAATTCTGAGAAAGGGCAACATCAAAGTCTCATTGTCTCCTCCCAACAAACTAATAAAGATGTTGGACCATGCAAAGTATGTCATAAACCAAAGACTACAAAATGGAGTATACGCCATCCCTTGCTCATGCGGAAAACAATATATTGGAGAGACAAGGAGATCCTTTCAAGTCATTCTTAAAGAACATTACGCAAACATTAAACATAACTAAAGAAAAACGTATGCTCTAGCAGAACACTCCAAAGACTCAAGACATCACATATGCATCAAGAACACAAAATTCATCACCAAAATGGAGCATTATGGAAAAAGAAAAATAAGAGAGGCTTTAGAAATTGAGCTAAATAAGAATAACCTAAAGAGATATGAGGGATTAAAAATTATCGAAGAGTGGAAACCTATTTTGCACAATCTCAAAAGCAATAATAATGATCCAAATGCATAAGTCGGCTGTAAATTTCACAAAAACTTGGAACATTATCATTTATAGATAGAAAATATAAAGTTGTTAATCAATGAGCTTAAGCAAGTCCTGAGGATGATCCCAGCTGAGGGATCGAAACATTGAGAAGTTTCACAAAAAAAACTAATGTAGTTCTCCTACATAACACTAATCACTATTGCATAAATCATGAACAAATTAACTTACACCACAAAAACATTCCATGATTCCCTCACCCACTATAACTCATGACTAACATGATTTTCTCTCTCACATAAGCATATGAAAACTTCTTTTCTTAAAACAATGACATTATAATAAGATGCATCAAATCTCTCCAAGAGAGCATTCCATGAATAGATGGATATGTGCTAAATGACAGGAGGAGGAAAAGCGAAAAAGAAATGTTAAATTCTTCATGACATACACTAATGAGGAATCAAGCATCGAATAATTCAACATTAAAGAGGATGGTGAACGCTATAAAGAATAAAGGATAGGACACAATCTAAGAATAAGAGGCTACCATTGAAAAGACAACTGACCAATCCAAAAATATAAAAATAGAGAAGCCACAAATAGTAGGAGATGAAAATAAAGGCCAAAGGGAAACATAGTACAAGATTCTAAAGATGGACAAATAAATCCTACTTCACAATAATCTCAAGAAGAAGACACCACAACAATACCAACGCTTTTTACAGTGACCCAAAAAATGGTTAAAAAGTTAAACAAATAAATAAATTTGTAGGAAGAGGTAAATTTCCTTCACAATAATCTCAAGAAGAAGACAATGCCTTAACACCTTATTAGTGACAGTGACTCCATGGAAATAAGAATGTATAGTCTAGGATATTATAGCACGTAATGTGTATCTATAATTCCAGTATGAGATTTAATCAATTCATGGACTTGTCATAGGAAATATATGCCACCTATTTTATTTTGTTTACATCCATTGGCCTTCAACATACCAAATTGCAATCAAAACCTCTATAATCCAAATGTTATGGATGTCACACACACACCTTCATATCCATAAGCACCCAAGTCCTCCACAAATCATCATATCCCTATGTTGTTAGCTTAAATTTATTTGCAAAAAGTTATGGATAAGAAAGCCTCTCATCTGCCCAAGACCATGGTGTTTTCTTCAAAACACAACAAATCTGCATCAATAACTAAGGGTGGGCTCAAGAGGATTCAAATTCCATATGAGGTTATCCCTTCACTTCCATAGGAGGGATTGTTGAAGCAACAATATCCGACATATAGAAGTGTGCATCATTATAGTTCGGGAAATGGGTGTCTGAAATAAAGATACAAAAAAAAGAAAACTAGAATTTTCCTTGGCTCCTTTGACACACTAGAGATGATGGCTTGAGCCTATGATGTCATTGAGTTCTACTTGAAGGGAAAGAAGAAATCATTAGTTTGCATAGTACTACTTCTTATGTAAAGGAATTGACTCATATTATACCTTTACACCAATGTTTGATTCTTGAGGAGGTCTCTTGACCAAATTGCATCGTGGCCTTTCTAGGCAGTTTTCCCATGTCTATGTTCATAGGAAGAGAAATGGAATGGTTCTATTGCACCAATAAAGGGATTGACATATATTATACAAATGTTCATACCAATATCTCTCCTTGGGGTGGCAAGTAGAGATTATCACAAAATAAAAAAAATTGGGGAATAAAAGATTCCACTATGCTTTAATAAATAAAATACAAAAATGATTCTTACAGATATTTATGTTCCTCATCAACCTTATCATGAGATTGGACATCATAATGATATTCAACAAGGAATTTAAGAGAGGAGTAAGATAATCTTGTAACAAAGGGACCCCATTTTCAAACAAAAAATAATGTAGAATCCAACCAAATTCTAGGCATGGTCAAAGTTCCACATGATTCAAGTTTCATGCATGGAAAAAATTTCTTGTGGGGTTTCACCCCATTCTAAATCGACCCAAATGCTCAGAAAATTGATTAGAGTTCTAGATTGATTAGAAATTTGACTTGTTGGGTCGCTAGATTTCGATAGGGGAAGGAAGATTGCCACAAAATTACTTATCACAAAGGGACACCATTTTCAAGAAAAAAATGAAGTTGAACAATCCAGGCATAAATTCGTGGCCACCCACCTATTCCACTAGCTCAAAACAGGGGTTTCCACCTTGGCATTTTTTCTACAGCTTTTTGAGTCCTAAACTTTCGGGATCGTTTTGAGGCCCTAAGAAACTTTTTTTGTGCCCGACATAGTTACATTGTAGGATTTAGCCAAATTTTGATGGAAAAATGTGTAGTCCTTAGATAGACCTTTCCAATGAGCTATCTTTCACCTCAAACAGAGATCGTATGAAAAATTTACGCCCTTGGGAAGTTGACGTATCAACTACCCCCTTCGGGGCCCGCAAACCTTTTGGCGTTTCATCTTTCGGGGTTAGGTTTTTGGATTTTATTTATGTTAAAAAGGCATATAGAGAATCATTGTAAACATCATCATATTCTTGCAAATGAACGTATCCATCACATCTCCTCTCAGAGATAATATGCCACCATTCTAGCGAGTTCATTCACTCTATATTTTTACAGTTTCTCTACATTTTTGTCATTAATAAAAATTGTGCATTATTGTGTCTATGTGTTTATTGAAATATATTTGTATATTTCATTGTTATATTCCTGCCTTCATTTCATTCTCAAAATAATCAGGATCAATGGTATCAGAGAAGGCTACTCCTTTTCATTTCTTAGTGTATGTCACTGACGAGGTTAGGGTATAAAGAGTTGGGTCTCGAGCTAGTTTCTCTTGAGTAAAAATGCTCTCACCAACCCAAGAGACCTTCCATGGAGAAAGAGAAGGGAGATGAGAGAGCAGAAGATCCCATCAAGTTGTTGCTCGTAGAATCCCTTGTGCAACAGAGGAACAAGATGTTGGATAATTTTTTCCCAAATCCTTCAACGATTGTCGACAATAACAAGTGCGTATTTGTCAAGCAGTGACTTTGGATATGCTTCCCCATTCAAGATACAAGTTAATTTTGATATTCTCGTATTTGAAGGTCAGATCGATGAAAATGATTTGGAAAAATGGTTAAATTTTCTAGAAGGTTATTTCTTTGTTCACAATTTTCTGGAAAAAAAAACAGACCACTTTTTCACTCCTTAAGGCTCTCCCCCATGTCAAGCATTGGTGGGAAACTTACTGGGAGAAAAATTCCACAGAGGAGTCTGGAATATTTGGGGTTGAGCCCACTTGGGATTCTTGTATGGATGTGGTCAAGGAACAATATTACCCAGTGGGAATCTATGATGACCAGTACATGAGATGGACCACGTTGCATCAAGAGAGAGGCCAAACAGTGTTAGAGTTCATAAATACCTTCCATACCTTGCACACCAATCTGGGTATCAAAGAATCTGAGTGACATATGGTTCTAAAATACCATGGGGCTCTACATAGGTACATCCAAAACGAAATGGATTTTTTGAACATTTTATCACACGGAGCAGCTTATCGATATGTTGTCAAAATCGAGCCAAAATTTAAGCACCAGAATAAGAGGGAATTTGGTTCTGCAAATATGCAACAACCAAAGTATGGTAAAGGCAGCCCAAATCCATAGAATAAACAACCTAAAGACAACCAGTCCAATCCATGGGAAAAGAAGAGAAATAGGAAGACAAAGAAGGACACTGGGAAGTGATGCGACTTCCGCAAAATCCCTTGGCACAACACCAACGAGTGTCGCTCAAAATAGTCATTAGTGGCCGAGCTCAAAGAAACAAAGTCAGACCCCAAATCAGACTTTGATTCAAACAATAATAAAATAAGACATATCATTGATGCATAACCCACTTCTATTGTCGCGACCACAACAATTCAACTAGAAGAACCAGAGGATATTGAGGAGGGGAGGCACCTCTTCCATTCACAGATGCGGGTGAAGGGGACCTCGTTGCGTTTTATTGCTGATAGCGGAATCCAGAAGAACCTCATCTCAACAGAGGTCGTCAAGCATTTGGATTTTCCAACAACACCACACACGCAACCATACAACATCGGATGGATTTTCCAGGGACAAGATCTTTGTGTTAGCCAACAGTGTTTCCTACCATACGACATCAGCTTAAGCCCATCAAGGATGATGTACTGTTTTCTTTTTCCCCACTGGAAGTCTGTGATGTTCTGTTAGGCCAGCCATATATGTGGAAGTGTCATTTTTTTTATGAGTATCGACCTCGTAGTGTCATTGTTTGTAGTGTCCCCAAGGCCGAGCCCCATTGTAAACCATGTTTGGAAAGGAATTGTAATTATGTTTTATAGGCTGGTGAGCCAAGTTTTCATAAGCTGGAGGCTTATGTGTTGTTAGGCCAGGGAGCCTGAGTATTGAAGGCTAGGAGCCTACTGTTGTATATGTAATCATGCAGAACACTTAATAAAATATAAACACCACCAGGTGCAGACCAACCACGATGAATGAGTGAAGGGGGACTAATCATCCACAGAGTGGGCAAGGAATTAGGAGCTGGAAGGTGGGAAAGGGGCTAAGTGTTGAGCCTAGGGGCTAAGCCTAGGGGGGCTTAAGCTTGGGAATAATATTTTAATATTATTCCAAAAGATATGTGCATCGTATGTTTTTATCCTAAGTCCTTTTGGAAGGACACGTGAATTCCCAAGTGATGGGAGGAACGTGTGCTGGTGGAACGCATGCAGTTCCATGGGTGACAAGTGTCAACCTTGGTGCATGCGAATAAAATGGCTAGGGTGAGTCGTGAGAAGGTTCCATTCCATTCCACCGGATTGTCTGAATGTGTACGGAGCTCTGAGCAGTATGACTAACCCGACTCCTGTAGAGAACCTTCGTGAGACCCTGTGACTCGAATGTCTGTGTCTGATTTTGAGAAATCTCGTGCGTGTAACCCTTGCCTACGAGAAGCCTATGTTGAATTCGGGGAAGAGTCTTTGCTTGTTCGAGAAAGCTGAGCAAGCCTATGCAAGCATTCCCTGTTTCAAAGTCGTGACTGTGAAGACATCCTGTGATTGTCGAACTAGTTTTTGGAAACCCTGTGTCTGTTTTCCCGTGGGATTGTTGAGACTACGCAGTACTGGACTGTGTGAGGCTTGTTGGCCTGTGAGCGAATCCCTCCAGGTGAGAGAGTGCGCAGGGGAAGGAGAGAACTCCTGGAAGGAAACCTGTAGTTGCCATAGAGCCTGGAGACTTCCGGTCTGGTCTGTTCCTGTAACCCAAGGTAAGGGAGATTGGCAGCCGAAGGACTGTCCAGGTGACAGAGAAGGTGCATTCTCTTGGGGTGGAACAGGCATGTGGGGAATGAGGGTCTGTGGGCAATGAGCGTGGGAGATTCCTTGGAGAGAATCCCTTCCTTGTGGTTGTGTGTGATTGTTTTCTCTATAACCTCAACCTGAGCCTAGATTCCTTGCCTTGGGGTGGAGCTTAGTCCCAGCTCGGGTGTGACCCACTGCTAAGTTGATGAGCAGTGTAGTCTAAGGCTGGGAGGTTCGTGGAAGGCCTGCATTTGGTTGGTGGATCCCACCATTGTTACAAGATAAGTGTCTAACTATGTTTTATCACATTTTATCATGTCTCTACTGTAAATGTTATCACGTTTTCCACTGTGTATACGAATTAATATGGAATGCTATGGATTGTTTAATTATAGCAGTAATGATATGTTTTACTCTGAGTTAAATGTGTTTATTTGTTTAAATGCATGGGATATATGATATATGTATGAGCTTTGTACAAATGGTGTGTACAAATGGGTATCAGAGCGCGAGTAAGCCCAGAGTTCTGAAATGGGTGTGCTACAAATTGGTATCAGAGCGCGAGTAAGCCCAGAGTTCCGAAATGGGTGTGCTACAAATTGGTATCAGAGCGAAGGTTTCGACATTGAGCCTAGATGGGCTAGTCGAGCTGTCTTTGGACCGAGAATGCAAAGGGAAATTGGGTCTGGAGGACCAATTTCAGACCTTGGTTTGTTCCGGGGTGTCAAGTAGTTGCTTGATCGTGCTTACGAGCTCAGGAAGTATAGCGGCGAGTGAAACCGCAGCTAGTGTGGTCTATGGCCACAGGGAGACAGGTCTCTACACCAATGGTGTTAGAACCTTAGGATCTGTTCGAGAGGGAAGGCGAGCCCTCGTGACCGTCGGATCTGGAAAAATGTGCGTAGGAATTAAAATTCATTTTGAAATACACAGGAATGTGGAAATCGCAATATACGAAATTTCGAATTGGTTAGGAACCATCTGAGCCGTTAGATCTCGGTCGGAAAACCCATCAGCCGTAGGATCTGTTGGGAGATGTCCAAAGTTTAAACCTCAGAGACTAGGGGCGAAATCTCTGAAATAGATCTAGACCGTCCGAAAGACGGAGGACACGTGTCGTGAGATTTCCCATTTCAGGAAATCGGGAATCGCGATATCGAGAGTCACGAAGGAGGTCGGGAATTTTCATGGTAAAAGTCCTGGGAACGATCTGAGCCGTCCATCAGTTGGGACACATGGGAAAGATCGGGAGCCCATCGACATATCGGGGTTCGGCGTTTCACGAATCCTGAGGACATATGTGTTTCGGCATTGGAAAGTCCGAAACCCTGATAGGAGGTATGACTGTGGTCATATAAGGGGAGGTCGTGTGAACTACGAGTCTAGCCCGGAGGGATAATGGGAGTTAGAGCGCATCGGCATTTGGAAGCCCAAAACCCTGAAAGGATCGAGACTTTCCATGGTGGAAACCCCAGAGCAGTCGTGGGCCGTTCGATTTGAGATGGCCACGTGTTGAGAGATTACTCGTTTCGGAAAATCGGGGATTCGGGAGTTCCGTTGACAAAGAACTCGGACTCTCGTCGTGATAAATCCCGACCATACTGTCGAGACGTTAGCATGTGGCTAAGTCCCAATGAATGGACGAGATTCCTTCGGGGAATCTCTGGGTCTTTAACGACCCTCCGATGTGAGAAAGATATGACCGTTGGATTTTTCTAGGAATGGATGTGGACACATGGAGATGTACCGCGTGTCAGAGGGTCGAAAAGAGAAGCGAGAGTGGTGGGCCCCTAATGATGTCACCGAACATGACGAGGATCCTCCGAAACGTGCCACGCACCACTTTGGTAAAGGGCGACAGCTGTGCTATAGACCCGAAGAATAAGGTAAAACAGAATTTCGGAAGTTGAGGGTTGGAAAGGAGAGTTAAACGGGAGTTCTCCAGTACCGAGACTCCGAAACCCCGAAACCCAAAGTCCCGAGGTACAAAAACTCGAAGTTCCGAAATCCCGAAGTGCCGAAAATGAAAGCTTCGAAAACATGAAAATTGCAGAGCCGAACGAGAGCTCAGAAAACCCATTGGAATCGAAATGTCTTTTGTTCTTATTGGTATTAGTTATAAATGTTGAAGATTGTTCCTGAAGGTTTAATGGCCTGATAAACTACGATTTTATTTGCACAGTGCGTGTGCAAATTTCAACGGAGGTCAAGACTCCAGTTAACCAACGACTGAGTATGGAGTGGGGAAAGGTGCAGATTACCCCCGAAATAGAAGACGAACAGGAAGGAAAGGATGTTAACCTGGGAATCGAAGGATCGAACTCCAATGGGCATGGAAAAGAGAAGGATAAGGAAGGACACATAATGAAAATCATTGAAGGATTTCAAAGAGAGGCCCAGGCTCACCGAGCTGATAGCTGAAAGCTCATGAAAGTCAGGGATCGGTAGGGTGCATTAAACTTAAAATTTTTGAAGATCCTGGAAAGAATAGAGAAGAAACTCGAGAAGGGAAGAGACTCAAGTACGAAGAAGAGTCGCAAAACCAATGAAAGAAGAAGAAGGTTGAGGAGTGGTAGCCGACATCTTAGTCGCTCCCAAAGACATTCTAACAGGAAGACACACAGTAGTTCAATCCCATCCCCTACCAGAAAACATCAAAAATCTGGAAAGGAGGAATTGAAAGGAGAGATGAACAAGATTAAGCCTCCAACATTCGATGGAGAATATAAGAAGGAGGAAGATGTTGAGACCTGGTTGCTTGGCATGAAGAAATACTTCCAACTACAGAATTATTCTACCCATGCAGAAGGAAGAATTGCAATGTACCAACTGAAAGGAAAAGCATCCATGTGGTGGGATCAGTTTGTACAAGTGAAACACATCAGAGAGAAAGAAGTCACATGGAAGGAGTTTAAGAGGTATTTCGAGAATAAATACCTGACTAAAATATACTATGACAGAAAGATGAAGGAGTTCTTTGAACTCAAGTTGGGCAGTATGACCATTGATGAGTATGAACGAAATTTTCTGGAACTACTGATGTTCCATTCATCAAGGATGAAGCTGTTAAAATTCAAAGGTATCTGAGTGGAATGCCACCTTCCATGAGTGAAAATATTCAATATGATGATCCTAAGACCATGGAAGAGACCATCAGAAAAGTGAAATGCTTGTATGAACAGCAAGGAGAAAGGCCTATCCTTCGGAAGGTCTGGGATGATCGGAGGAAATTTAAGAAGGAATAGAGGCAGAAGGGAAGCAAGCCTTCCTTTTTCAGAAATAGTCCTTGGGGACAGTCATCTTTTAAAGAGCCTAGGAAGGTTGAAGGGAGTGAGCAGATGCCAAGGCCTCCACCTATAGAGTGTTGGGGCTGTAAAGGAAATCATAGATACAGAGACTGCCCCCACAGAAAAGACAGATCAAGAACTGTCCATACTGTTCAGCAAGTTGAAACAGTGGAGAATATGGGTAGTAGAATGCCAAGGATCTACGCAACCCTGGACAATAAGCAAGCAGAATTTCAATCGCACATGATTGAAGTGGAAGGTATGATCAACAACCGACCACTTGTTATTTTAATTGATTCAGGGGCTAGCCATAGTTATGTAGATCCTAGAGTGGTGGATAGTTTGCATCTAATGAGAATCAAACATGAGAAGTCTTGGTTAGTGCAATTAGCCACAGGGACCAAGAGGAAGGTCACTGAATTGGTTAAGTCCTATTCAGTGGACATGAAAGGAATGAGCACTAAGGATGAATTGAACATTCTGCCTTTAGGCTCATATGATTGCTTAATTGGGATGGACTGGTTGGACCAGCACCATGCC
>ML815918.1:189858-203782 GCA_009831015.1 Picea engelmannii | reverse complement strand
GAGGCTTATGTGTTGTTAGGCTAGGGAGACTGAGTATTGAAGGCCAGGAGCCTGTTGTTGTATATGTAATCATGCAGAACACTTAATAAAATATAAGCACCACCAGGTGCAGATCGACCACGATGAATGAGTGAAGGGGGACTGAGAATCCACAGAGTGGGAAAGGAATTAGGGGCTGGAAGGTGGGAAAGGGGCTAAGTGTTGAGCCTAGGGGATAAGACTAGGGGGGCTTAAGCCTGGGAATAATATTTTAATATTATTCCAAAAGATATGTGCATCATATGTTTTTATCCTAAGTCCTTTTGGAAGAACACGTGAATTCCCAAGTGGTGGGAGGAACGTGTGCTGGTGGAACGCATGCAGTTCCATGGGTGACAAGTGTCAACCCTGGTGCATGCGAATAAAACGGCCAGGGTGAGTCGTGACAAGGTTCCATTCCATTCCACCGGATTGTTTGAATGCGTACGGAGCTCTGAGAAGTATGACCAACCCGACTCCTGTAGAGAACCTTTGTGAGACCCTGTGACTCGAATGTCTGTGTCTGATTCTGAGAAATCCCATGCGTGTAACCCCAGCCTGCGAGAAGCCTGTGTTGAATTCAGGGAAGATTCTTTTCTTGTTCGGGAAAGCTGAGCAAGCCTATGTGAGCATTCCCTGTTCCGAAGCCGTGACTGTGAAGCCATCCTGTGATTTCCGAACCAGTTTTTGGAAAGCCTGTGTCTGTTTTCCCATGGGATTGTTGAGACTACGCAGTACTGGACTACGTGAGGCTTGTTGGCCTGTGAGCGACTCCCTCCAGGTGAGAGAGTGTGTAGGGGAAGGAGAGAACTCCTGGAAGGAACCCTGTAGCTGCCATAGAGCCTGGAGACTTCTGGTCTGGTATGTTCCTATAACCCAAGGTAAGGGAGATTGGCAACCGAAGGACTGTCTAGGTGACAGAGAAGGTGCATTCTCCTGGGGTGGAATAGGCATGTGGGGAATGAGGGTCTGTGGGCAGTGAGCGTGGGAGATTCCTTGGAGAGAATCCCTTCCTTGTGGTTGTGTGTGACTGTTTTCCCTGTAACCTCAGCCTGAGCCTAGATTCCTTGCCTTGGGTTGGAGCTTAGTCCCAGCTCGGGGGTGACCCACTGCTGAGTTGATGAGTAGTGCAGTCTAAGGCTGGGAGGTTCGTGGAAGGCCTGCATTTGGTTGGTGGATCCCACCATTGTTACAAGATAAGTGTCTAACTATGTTTTATCAAATTTTATCATGTCTCTACTGTAAATGTTATCATGTTTTCCGCTGTGTATACGAATTAATATGGAATGCTATGGATTGTTTAATTATAGCAGTAATGATATGTTTTACTCTGAGTTAAATGTGTTTATTTGTTTAAATGCACAGGATATATGATATCTGTATGAGCTTTGTACAAATGGTGTGTACAAATGGGTATCAGAGCGCGAGTAAGCCCAGAGTTCCGAAATGGGTGTGCTACAAATTGGTATCAGAGCGCGAGTAAGCCCAGAGTCCTGAAATGGGTGTGCTACATTGTTACTCTAGGGGGTCATCTCTACAGGATACTAGAGGTAGTTCCAACTACTGTCTCAGCAAAACGGTGTCGCAAAGTAATCTGTCATACCACAAATTTTAGCCTCTTCATAATCTATTAAGAAGAGAAGGACACTTCAATCACTACAGCTTCTGCCCAAGACCCTTCTATGTAGCATCTTCACCGGCATAGTCCTCCCACACTCAGGAATATCATGCAGCTATATTGGTTGAATGGATCCAACCCCTCCAGCAACAGGTTCATAATAACCTTCAAAAGGATAAGAAGGAAAACTTCTTTAGCAAGGAAAGAAACTCACCAAGGTTCAGATTCAATAAAAGATTCCTTGGAGACTTGACACAATGGAAACCATTGCTTCCTAAGGGGGGAAGAATGATCCAGGTGGAAATCGGTGGCCACCCACCTATTCCATTGGCTCAAAATAGGGGTTTCCACCTTGAGAGTTTTTCTACATATTTTCAGGTCCTAAACTTCTAGGACCGTTTTGAGGCCCTAAAAACGTTTTTTGGGCCCGCCACAGTCACAATCTAGGATTTTGTCAAAGTGTGATGGAAAAATGTGAAGTCCTCGGATAGACCTTTCCAATGTGTTATTGTGCGCCCCAAAAAAAAATCGTATGCAAAAGTTATTCCCTTGGGAAGTTGACATATTAACTACCCCCATCGACGCCTGTAAAAATTTTGGTGTTTCATCTTCCAGGGTTAGGGTTTTGGATTTTCTTTAGGTTAAAAATGCCTCTAGAGCCTCATTGTAAACATCATCATCTTCTTGTGAATGAGCATAGCCATCACATCTCTTCTTAGAGATAATCTCCCACCATTCTAGCGAGTTCATTCACTCTGTATTTTTATAATTTATATACATTTTTGTCATTAATAAAATTATGCATTATTGTATCTATGTGTTTATTGCAATATCTCAGTATATTTCATTGTTTATTTCCACCTCCATTTCGTTCTCAAAATAATCTAGATCATTGAATTCAACCAAAATTTTAAGCATGGTCATATTTCTACATGATCCAAGTTTCATGCATGGAAGAAGTTTTATCCGGGGGGGTTTCCCCATTCTAAACCAACCTAGATGCTCAAAACACCAATTAGAATTTTGAATTGATCGAAATTTTGACTTGTTGGGTCATCAAATTCCAAGAAGGGAAGGAAGATTTCTACAAACTTAGCTTACTTAAAAGGATGCTTTGAAGGTAGTGCTAGACATCACAATATTAAACCCTTTTTCCTTCTTTATGAGGCAATAACCAATGTACAAAGTCCAAGAGCTCCAATCGGCCTAAAGCCAAAATCCAAGAGCCTTTTGACTTCTACCCCGCCTCATATCCATTATCCGACAAAAAAAATGATATATGCATGCTTCTAGTTCAAATTCGTGTTGATCCTTAATTTCAAGCATGCAGAGAGGAACCCCGGTCATTTCATATTGCTTTCCATGTGTTGTCATGGAGGCTTGTATTCCTTTGACATGGAGAGGGTTAATGCGGCCTATCTCTCCTATGATTTTGATGCACATTTCTATGGTTTTGGTTGGAGTCCAATTTACTCATCAATATTATTGTCCTCCTCTTTTATCTTCGAAGCCTCATTGGTGTATACATCTACATGGTGATTACTCTCCCTCAGAAATTGATGGAAGGAAACCTTTTGAAATTTGTCATTCTTATTGGGAGCTCAAGCTAAGATAGAAGCAAGAGTATCACCATCTATAAGGGCTTCCAATATCATCCAGTTTATTATTACACTTCAGTTTCCTACTATGATCAAATAATGGATTTGAAGATCATTCGCTATATCATTTTTGTTTCCTAAAAATAAGTATGAGAGTTAGGGTATTCATAGTGGAAATTTGTAAGGGTTGTAGCACATTCAATATTTATTGGAAGTATATCATATAATATACCAAATCAAATCCCCAAAAACCATCTTGCCAATTTCATTGGCCTAGAAACAATATAAGCACCCTATCAAAAGATATCATCTTTGCAATCTAGGTTGTTGTCACAGAAAACCCTAAAATAGTTGATTTTAAATCGATGATATCTTCACTTCCTTAACTCCAATTTGGACGATTATTTTTAACTTGGGTGTTTTTATGAAAACAACTCAGATCTATAGTTGGTTTCTTCAAACTCTAATCATGAAGCTATAATAATTGATCTGGGTATCATGGTCCTCTTTTTCCCTTTGAAAACTTGCAAAATAGAAGAAAAACAAATCTTATTTTGTGTCCCAAGAAAGAGCTATGATGCCAATTTTTATATACTTCAGATATAAAAACGTTATCACATGAAATATGTCCAAGAATAATATAGAAAATACCCTTTACTTGATTATATCAAAATACCCTTAAGTTGGGGAAACACCCTACAATCGATCCTTTTATGGAAGGAAAGACAACCTCTTAATGAGCTAAACTTCAAATGCATTATTCTTCCACACATCTCATAAGGAGGAGTCCATCCTTATTTATAGATAACAAAAGGACCCTAATCATAACAACCTCCTAAATACTTAGTGGACCTTCTTAAATGAGGCATCATTACATTTATTCAATACCAACTAACATAGTGGGCCTTATTAGTCCCCGTCGTAGGCATAGAGGGACTATAGCGATTGATAATTCGTTGACTACCTATTATTTTGTCCTTTGACCACAAATATTTGCATAATATATATTGTTGGATCTAGGGAACTAAAAACATAGATTTTTGTATAATAAAAAGTACCATATATGTACTGATCTGATTGGATAAGAGATTGGAGATCTTATTGTCGGCTTCGCTATTCCCAACGTTTTATATGGTAACATATCGAAACTTTTTTTATCGTATACAGTCTTTTTTAATCATACATTTTTCCTATGTATTACTTTAAGGTGGATTAATGCTAGGATTAGTTCGAATGTTTGTCTTAGCATTTTATGCCACGTGAATATAACCGTAAGTTTTTATTTGTACTAATCATATTGAAATGTTTAGATATCCAAGCTTTGTAGTGATCGAGAATTCCAAAGTTTATAACATCCTTGCCACATGTATTTGTATTGAAATGTATTAACACTTTTTTTGAGGTGCTTGAATAGTCCTGACAGCTTAAATGTTTACATGACGCGAGGTCCTCCAACAATCCTGACAGCTTAAATGGTTGCATACCACGAGGTCCTTACACAGCCTGACAACCTTAAATGTTGATCTAAATACGTTTCTCGGAGTACATTTTTCTTTGAAATTTTCCATACAATGTTGCAGTGATTTTAGACAATATTGTTGTCCACCGAAAGTTGAATAGGTATTCTATGTTTCATCCTTCTTCTAGATTTGCAATGCAATTTCATCATCGTTGAATCTACACACATTTTTTACTGGTTCGGTGAGTGCTTATTTTTCGTTGGTTCGTCGGTTGTTGTTTGGTTCACAATTCGACCTACGCTTCTGCCTTTCATCGTTTCAGAGTAAGTTTCCATGCCATAGTTTCATTTTATGTTCCTTGTTTGTTGTTCAGTGTTTGCAGTTTGGAAGTAAGAATGTTTGCTTATTTCTACTGGCATTGTCGTCCTATGTTTCCAGTTCCTTCTGTGCTTCGGCTGCAGTTTCTTAATCGTTGGAGATACATATGTTGTTTACTGGTTCGATGGTGTTGCTTGTTCGCTGGTTCATTGGTTCTTGGGTTTCTGGTTCTATTTGTTTGGCTCGGGTTTACGCTTTGGGGTCGTGGGGATACAGTTGGGCCTATTTGTGCTTTCTCGCTGATTTGGTGCTTGCTATTTTCTTTTGTTTGATTTGGATTTGCAGGGTTGGGGTCCTGCGCTGGTGGTTGGAGCTGTTTTTTTTTGGATTATTATTGTTTTTTGGCTGCTTTACGGTGTTCAATCCCTGTACCCACGAGTCGACATGCAGTTGTGTTATTTTCCTTGTTTGGCGAGGTCGATATCTATTCTACTATGAGATTTTGTTGGTGCTTCAGTAGTGGCATGAAAGAAAATGGTTGAATGAAAAATACTTCGAGAAGTGAATGTGCAATTGCAATATCCGTTGGCTTTTTGTTAAAATAAAGCATACGCAAGATGTCTTTATAAACCATGTTTGTTCAAATGTGCCCATATGAAAGTACATTCTCTTTGTCCTTTACAAAGATTGGTGTGTGCACGATACAATCTATCTTGTGCTTGAAATATGATATGTACAACAAAGATTCTGCAAAATTATATTTCCATGTCTGGAAGCATATCTGGTTAGTTTTCCACGGAAAACCAAAATCTTGTATCGTGGGCACAACAGTCTGTGTGGAGGATAAAGAACATGTATTTCCATTGGTGGAAGCATATCTGGATACTTTTCCATGGAAAACCATAAATTGTTTAGCTACAGCCATGCAATTTCTTAATATTTTGTGGCTTGTAATATATTTTGGGCAGGGAAAAAGAAATTACACATTCATATCTATGGATGGAGAAGCGCAAAGGTTCATGTTTCTGCCTATATTTTATTCTGTTCATTGAGTCTCTTTTAATGTATGTACATGTTACTTGTTGTCCGGTGCATACTAGCTTCCATTCATGTTCATTGTGTTTTGTGCATTCCCACATTCAAACAAAAAGGTGCATGCTTGTACTGTTATTTCATATTGCGTTGTTTTGTATTTCATTTATTATCTGTATATGTGTTCACCTATTTTATTGTATCTTCATTACAGGCATTCCTACATACTAACCTACTTCATGTCCGTTGTGTTTTCACTGCATTGCTACATTTAAAAAAACAGAATGGCTAGAGAGGACGATGAAATGTTTGGCGGGAATGTAGCTGAGGAATTACACAAGTGGATACCTCTTCTCTTATTTCATATTCCAGTGTTCCTTTTTTTATTTATTGTTTGTATATTTTTTGTGCTTCTTCTACTGCTTTGCACCTTTTTTTATTTTTATTTTTTTCCCCTTCTTTTCTTCCTTCAAATACAATATATTATGTGTATTCTGCTTGTTGTTACATTGGAATAATTAGACCTGTTTCTCTTTATTTTGCATGTCTGTGTTCATACTAACTTGCCTTCATGTCCATTGCATATTCAACGTTGGTACCTTGGAAGAAACAGGTTGGTTGGACAGGAAGATGAATTGTTATGTGCAACAGCAGAGGGTTTTGTGGTACAATCTTCTAAAAGGTATACCAACTGTGTTGGTAAATTAAATATACAAATGGGGTGGGGGCATATAATATTAGAGTTGAAAACAATGGCTTGGAAACAATGGCCCTTTCTTCCCTCCCTATTTCTAATTTTTCCATTTTCTATTATCCCTTTTGTTTTCTAATTGATCTGCTTAGTGGTCTTTCTGAAAATGCTTTGGTGCATTGGTTGGTGGACTAACGGTTTCACATCTATGGTCGTGCTTCTACCTTATTCCATACTTACCCACTTTGTCAATTGCGGGTGCTAGGATGGCAGGTTCAATATTTCTCCCCTGGCTTCCGGGGGTCTGCGATATACAGATTGGTCTTGGTTCCCCGCCCTCACACCCTATTTACTGTTACACATCTTTTCCAGTAAAAAAAATCAGATGCATACAATTTTACGCTTATCTAGTCCTTCTGATGGACATTATACAATGCATATGCTTGTTTAGTCCTGATTTTCATCTGCACATGCTTGCATCAGAAAAAGTTGGACCAGTGACATGGCCATGAGCAGTGAGTCATCCCAGACATCAACAGAACAAGAAGGCCAAAGGTAAAGATGCATACACTCTGCTCTTAGTATGTTTACCAGACAAATATCCTTGTCTGTTTATTCATCTATGGCATGGTGAAGTCTGTTTATTCATCTATGGCATGGTGAATATGTTGATGTCATATGCATTGCATGGTTTGCAGTTCACAAGAAGTATCAACAAGTACAAGTGAGACATCGAACATAGTGCTTGTTCTGCAGACTGAGAGGTGTGGTTGCAAAACTCTGGCTCCATAGTTCATTGAAGCTATGCGTGTACTTGTAGATTTATGCCAGTGAAAGAAGAATACAAAAAAAAAATGCACACTACCTTTCACTTTAGTTTTCCTATTCAAAAATTATCACCAGGTCTAGAGTTGTAACACCCAAAGTACTATCGATAGAGGGCTTGAACAACCGTTGAAATGGACAAGTGTTCGTCGGAGACATAATGGTCATTGTTGAGTCCCTGTTTTGGCATGTATAATACCCTATCTTACCTTTTATCTGAGCCTTTTTGCCTATGTTATAAGCTTATATTTGACTATTTCCTCTCAAACACATACCTAATAGCCTTGTTCATGTTCACAAGAGGTAATTGATGATTTGAAGCATGTTTGTTTAACTTTCTTGAAATAATTTGATTAAAGTGTTTTATTTTGTATAGTCCTAATGGTTTGACTTATGAGAAGCCTATCCGGTACTTGTGCTATTCCAGTACCACCCGTCATCATGCAATCCGACACCAAATCCATTCTGGTACCCAAGGCAGTTTTGATCCGGTACCATTTACTCTAAATCTATTCTGGTACCAAGTCATGTGCTATTCTGGTACTATCTACTCCGCGCCCATTCCGGTACTCAGATTCATGACTGTGTGTATTCTGATACCAAAACCTTTGTTTCCATAATGCACCAGTTGGACAAGTATGATGGTGAAGATTTCGAGAAGGCAGTTGAACAGAAGCTCCCAAATCATTTTTCCAGATTAGGAGAGACTCCATCGCTCATGCACTTCGTGTCATGAGGATGGAGTCGATTCCTAGAAATTCGATGTAAATATCAATTGTAAAATCTCTCAAACTGCTTAATGCTTATCTATATATATTGATAGTATCATCTTACCTTATATAAGGAATGTTGTATAGGTGATAGTGTGTGTGGATAATAAGGAATGTAACGAAGTATGCTATCAGAACCAGATGATACATATCGTTTTTATGCATGAAGTAAAGAACTGTTGATCCAATTTACCAGTTGAATTAATGCAAAAGATATTTTATGTCAATTCCTTAATGTGAGTGAAAAGCTTTAGTCTGTCACTTTCTTAAGAGGTTCCTTGTTGGTTTGGAAAGGGCCCATCGCCCCAACTAAGGTAAACCTCCATGTATACATTATGTGTGTTTGTGTGAATATTTTACAGCAGTGTGTGTGTGTGATTGATCTTTAATTTATTTTCAGAGTTCAACATTGAGTTAATCGTTTTTGGATTGGTGTGAATAATCAGGTGCTATATTGAATAGATATTTCATTCTCAAATGTTGGAGATGGCCATTTAATTATTTGAAGTGTGGGACTGATATCTTGAGTTTATGATTGCAGTAGATTTAGTACATCAAGGAACCAGAAGACTTTATACCTCATCTTCATGCTCTATAATGAAGTCTCTCAGTTATATTGAATATTCCTTGTATTGGTTTGTTTGAATTACATGAAGCTAGAGTTGATTTTTATTTCAAGAGTGATTGGAGTTGATTGTTATTTACTGTTTTGATTGCTACAAGAGACAAGCTTCTTAAGTTCATCCCTTTAATTCATGAGCCTGAAATGAACAGACTTGTTTCTCTAGGATAGAATTTCTTTGATTGGTTGTTTGTTTAAGTTTCATTATCAGTTTTCTCTTCTAAGTTTAAGGGTGTTTGAAGTATTTAGAAATCTTTGAAACAAAGTCTTTTATGTTATTAATTTTTCCTATACACAACAGACTTAGGTAGGTTACCTGTTCTCGACACATATAGTGTAACAACTCTTTCGATTACGAATCCCGGATTGACATTTAAATGAGTGTAAGATATATATTGAACATATTTATACACCAACATTTTGGTGCCGTTGCCGGGGAGTTGTAAACGGTAATAGGTAGTATTTTGAGTTTTTGATTGGTTTGATGAATTATTGGATTGGATTTAAGGACAATCTGAGGGCAGAGAGAAGATGGTAAGATGAGAGGTAAGAACTTGTGCATCCACTTTGGTGGGGTTGCTCCAAAGTCAGGTTGTCCTCCTACCTTTAATAATTAGGAATCTGCATTTTTTATTTATTTCATTTAAATTTCTTTTCTGATATTTTAGGAGCAATAAATCTACCTTTATTATCCCTATACCTACTCATAAAAGAAGTCAAAAGTTTATTGGCTGACTCAGCATGCATTGATTATCCTCAATCTTTCCCTAACTACACATACATCTTTAGCCCTGAATTTCAAGAAATTTGGCATCATCCCACTGCTACAGTAGCCATTGTTTCAAAAATAGAGGAGGGGAAAGAATCGACTGTTCAAGATATTGAAATTAGTCCTGGAAAGTCCTTATATATCAATGCTAGCCTAGAAATAGATCAACAACAAAATTTGATACAAATGATTCAAGGGAAATCTGATGCTTTTGCATGGGATTACTCTGACATGAAAGGGATCCACCCAGACACATGTATGCATCATATTTACACTAACGATCAGATCAGAACTGTCAGGCATCCCCAAAGAAGAATGAATCCATCCTTGAAAGATATAGTAAAATAAGAACTCCAAAAACTCCTACAATCCAATTCATTTACCCTATATCAGATAGCAAGTGGGTCTCCCCATTAGTTATTGTACCAAATAAAAATGGGAAATGGAGGATTTGTGTGGACTTTCAAGAATTAAACAAGGCCACCTATAGAGACTAATTTCCTTTGCCTTTCATAGATCAGGTCTTAGACACTTTGTCTGGGAAGAGGTATTTTTCTTTCTTGAATGGGTTTAGTGGTTACAACCAAATCCAAATTTCAGCAGAAGATTAGGATAAGACCACATTCACCTGTCCTTGGGGGACCTATGCCTATAGGGTTCTCCCCTTTGGGTTATGTAATGCCCCTGCTACCTTTCAAAGGGATGTCTTAGCTATTTTCTCCGATTTAACCAATGATTGTGTGGAAGTCTACATGGATGATTTCACAGTATATGGGGATGATTTCCAACAGGCATTGGATAATTTGGAGAAGGTATTGGTTAGGTGTAAAGAGACCAACCTCTCACTCAGTCATGAAAAATCTAGAATGTTGCTCACTGAAGGAATTGTTCTAGATCACCACATCTCCGGTATAGGAATAAGAGTGGACCCTGCCAAGATTGACATTATTTCCCAAATCAATATCCCTAGCTCACAAAAGGAAGTCAGAAGTTTCTTAGGTCATGTTGGCTACTATAAGAGGTTTATTCAAAATTTTACAAACCTAGTTGCCCCCCTTTTCAAATTGCTGACAAAAGATGTTGACTTCTGTTGGAATGAGCAATGCCAAATCTCCTTTGAAATCTTAAAAACAAAACTATCAAGTGCCCCTGTTTTGAGAGGTCCAAACTGGTCTCTTCCTTTCCATATTTGCACAGATGCCTCAGATACCGCTTTGGGAGTTGTATTAGGACAAAGAGAAGGGCAGATTCCTTATGCTATATACTTTGTTAGCAAGAACCTCTCACCTGCTGAAGCAAACTATATTGTCACAGAAAAATAATTTTTATCAGTAGTACATGCCATCAACAAGTTTAGACACTATATAACAGGATACGAAGTTTTTGTGCACACTGACCACTCAACTATCAGATTTCTAATGAACAAACCTGTTACAAATGATAGAGTGACTAGATGGTTGTTATTACTACAAGAATTCAATATCACTATCATTGATAGGCCTGGAAGAGATAATTTGGTTGCTAATTTCTTGTCTAGACTTATTCATACAGGTGACAGTACTCCAGTAGATGATGATTTTCCGGATGAGAATTTATTTTCCATTTCTACTTACACCCCTTGGTATGCAGACATAGCCAACTATCTGGTAACCGGAAATCTGCCTCAAAGTATGACATCTAGAGAAAAACAAAGAATTATTCAGCTAAGTGCCAATTATATGTGGAATGAGGATAGCCTATACCAAATTGGACCTGATTTGGTAATCAGAAGATGTGTTTGGGAAGACGAAATGCAGGATATCTTCAGAGCTTGCCATGATGGCCCATGTGGAGGCCATTTTGTTGAAAAAAGGACATCTTACAATATTCTACAGTCTAGCTATTATTGGCCAACCATCTTCAAAGATGCAAAGAAATACGTGGCCAACTGCGATGATTGCCAAAGAATGGGAAAACCTACAATAGTCGATGAAATGCCACTCCAAGCCCAAGTAGTGATCGAACCCTTTGAAAAATGGGCCTTATATTTTGTAGGACCTATCAATCCCATGTCCTACAGGAAAAAGTACATCTTAGTTTGCACGGACTATGTAACAAAATGGGTAGAATCTAAGGCTTTGTATTCAGCCAATGAACAATCTGTTGTAGACTTTCTATTTGAGGAATTTTCACTCGTTTCGGGGTAACTCGAGAAATAGTCACTGACCAAGGGACACAATTCACCTCAAATTTGGTCAAGGCTCTTACTGAACAGTACAAGATCAAACACATAAATTATTTTCCCTATCACCCCCAAGCCAATGGCCAAGTGGAATCAACCAACAAAGTGATAGAGGCCATCCTCACTAAGATTGTTCAACCGCATCACAAAGACTGGGTGGATAGGTTTCCAAAGGCCTTGTGGGCCTATAGGACAGCTTGAAGGAATACAATAGGCCATACACCTTATGAGTTGGTATATGGGAAACAGGTACTACTACCCATAGAATTTTAGGTAAAAACCTTCAGAACTGCCATGCAATTAGGGATGGATCTGAACAAAGCTCAAAAACAAAGGCTATTACAACTAAATGAGCTTGATGAGATAAGACAAGATGATCTACAAAGAACCACCCTGATACAAGAACAAAGGACCAAATGGCAGGACAAGTACATCAAAAGGAAGTCCTTTTAGTCAAGAGATTGGGCCCTTCTATATGATAGTAGATTCAAAAATTTTAAAGGTAAGTTGTCTACTAGATGGTTGGGACCTTATGAGGTTGATATAGTTTATGACAATGATTCAGTAAAAATAAAAACCATAGATGAGAATCAGACTTCCTTTGTCGTAAATGGGCATCGTCTGAAGGTTTATCATAAGCCTCTATCAAAAGAGGATTTTGTCAAAAATATTCTTCAGAGTTTCGAAATGCAACTAGTAAGCAAGAGGATTTCTCCTCCTGCTGACCTACCACAGTAAGTTCAATTTTGTAAATTCATCTTCTGTACATAGGTGTGTCATTAGATAAAGTTTCTCTTTTATTTTTCTAATATAACTAACAAAAACAAAACAAAAGTTGGTCATGTTCCCATGTAGACAAATGAATAAGGAGGGCATATTCCAGATGGAGTCTTCTTTTAGTTTTTCAGACTCCTTAAAATTGAAAACACCGATGAGAAGGAACTGGCCCGGGCTCGAGAAAAATCCACGGGATAGAATAAAGAGTTTCCTTTAAGTTTTTCAGACTCTTTAAAATTGAAAACATCGGTGAGAAGGAACTGGCCTGGGCTCGATAAAAATCCATGGGACAGTATAGAGAGTTTCCTTTAAGATTTTCAGACTCCGTAAAAATGAAAATACCGGGGAACATTAACTAATCTGGGCTCGATAAAAATCCACAGAAAATTAGTAGTTAGGATTACTTTTGTAATAAAAGAGGAAATGCCAGCAAGAGCTGTGATCACCTTGGTTCCAAAAGAAAAGGGGTTATGTCATCTCAACAACTGGTCATTCCATAATACCCTCCTATCACAGAGCTCTCTTGCATTATTCCTCTACAAACATTTGGTAACTACATGGTTTTTCAATGAATTTTATCACAGAACACCAGCTATCCCTACAAGTCACTGTAGCACTCATCCACAGGATGCTAAGCAATTAACAATTTATTTAAACACTTACACATTAACAACTTTGTTTTAGCATTATTCCATTGATTTTTATTTACACATTTCTTCTACATCTTATCAATGATAAATATAATAACATGATGAAATAAGTAGTAGGCTAACTTTAAGATTTAAGAACTTATAACATAAGTATACTCAAAACATCAATAACAAAATATCACTGAAAAATACCTCCTCCTTAGCTTGTCGAAGCTCACCGGTTGTACTGTAGTCCTGGGCACTTCCAAGCATTCTTTTCCCACTTGCCCAGAGTGAAACAACGGAATCCTCCCTGCCAACTAGGAGCCTAGCCGGATTCCTAGCTCCAAGAAACCTTTCGGTTTCTTGGCCCTCTGTGCCCGTGACTCCAAGAATAGCAAAGCACAAATGCTCAAAGGAAACTATCACAAGAATCATCTCTTCCAAGAATGTCACAACCTCTCATCATGCTCCAACCTCCTCCTCCTCCCTACTTCTTCTCCCTATTTATCAAATTTCAATACACACTTCCCCAAGTCTCCTCAACCACCTCATCATTATCCATCCACCTCCCTT